>OOFC01038797.1:0-10382 GCA_900323345.1 Pseudochromis fuscus
TACAAACACACACACACACACACACACACACACACACACACACACGCTTTCACCTCCGTCACCCACATATATACACAGCTTTGGGCGTGTGTGTTCAGTGTCCAGGTGTTAAAGAGAAAGTTCTTTGCAGTTGAGCTGATGACAGACATATGGCTATAACTACATGTAGTGTGTGTGTGTGTGTGTGTGTGTGTGTGTGTGTGTAGAGGGGTGAGCTCATGGTGATCCTCCATACCAGCATTAAGAGATGAAACTGTGGCAGCTAAAGCCCTCATCAACAGTCTGATCTCCCATCTGTGTGTGTGTGTGTGTGTGTGTGTGTTAAGTTGTCACTTTCACTCCTCCTGAATGTTCTCTCTCTGATTCCTCCTTATCTGATCTGTCGATGCAGCTTTGGATAAACCGTCATTTGAAATGACTGTTTGGAGTTTACTACAGTCCAACGTGACCTAACTCTGTGTGGATGGATGTGGAAAACAGACCAGCTTCAATTTCAACTGGAAATGTCTCAGAAAAGTTACAAAAAGTCTAAACTCAACCCTGGACCTGAATGCAGCAAGAACAGAGGATAGCTAGAGTTCATACATCATATTACTATAATCTATTAACAGTCATCCTAAAAAAAGCAGCAATGTAACAATATACAAAACTCACCTGTACAGACTGACTTCTCCATAGTGTTGAATGGGGCCTTGTATATGTTTGTGTTTGTGCTCACACATTTGCTAAGGGCAGTTTTAATGTATCAGATTTGTTTTGTTGTCATTTTATTGCAATTTCTGCAGATATTTTCCCTTTAATTTCTTCTGTAATGCTTTATTTATGTTGTTAATTTTGTCCTCTCTTGGTCTGATTTAGAAAAGCTACAGAAATCAATATTATTTCTTATTGGTGGGACGGTGGTGCAGTGATTAACACTGTGGCCTCACAGCAAGAAGGTCTTTGTGTGTGGAGTTTACATCCTCTCCCTGAGCCTGTGTGGGTTTGTTTTCTGTTGGTCCTCCTTCATCTCGGTTGCATGTGAGGCAAGTCAGACTTGGTTGAATAAGGAAATTAAATAATTATCATAATGTGTGTGTTTCACAGTTTGAGGCTTCATCATCCACAAAGGTTTACCAGCACTGAGCAACCGCCTGCACCACTCCCCCCTGCACAATGCCTTCAAATTAGTCAGTGATCCACCTCCTCGTCTGCCTTGTGGCCTGTCATTAAGTGCTGTGACACACAATCTTTGTTTCTCCTATAAATTATGTTTAAATGCAGCTCTGCATGGGGTGTCAGTCAAATAACAAAGTTACAGGTGTAACTGCTTGTGACATATTTAGCTCCACCAAGGAAGTTATGTTTTCGAGTGCTTTCTGTCTGTTCGTCCATCTAATGAACAGATCATGTTGATTTTATGTAAAATAATACAATTTTGGGTGGTCAGAAAAAGATAAATCCTGAAAAATCCCTCTCTGTCAAAATGTTTGACAGTGTTGCGTTGCTATTTCACCACAAGAGGGCAGCATTGTGCAGTATCAGTACAGCTGAATTATGCCTTGGCAGAGGTTTGTACTCTCAGATTTCCTTCTAGTTTGATTATGAAAAATAATAAAGTACAAATGGACTCGTGTGATTCCAGCTTCGCCCATCACTCGACTGACTTGGTTTGCATTTGTGGGTTGAAACAACATCAAACCTGCTAGAAATATAAAGATAACACAGAGTGAGCTCACGTGTGATGTGCCAGACGTGAAGCCTCGGCCGGCGTGTCTCGATGCCCACCAGCTCGTGTTGCACAACGTGGCCGTTTTCAGGGCAAAAAACAGCAGAGACACCAGAGGAAAGCCGAGAAGGAAAGACGAGGGAAGGGAGGGCTGCAGGAGAAAGAATTGCAACTGTCATCACAAACAAGAACCATCTGTCTCATTTGTGTAACTTGTTTTCTTTTAATATGAGAAGTATGCTGAAGAGATCTGGGAGTTTGAGAGAGGCCTGGGAGGGCCGGGCCCTGGGCTAAAGCCAGCCTTCTCCTGGGTTCTGTGAGCGAGTGGCATTAATATCCAGCCAACCTGCACTGTTAACCCTTCACACTCACCACACAGGGAAGGACTGACAGCATCAGGAACCTGGATGGTATGCACAGGTACCTGAGGTGTCATCTCAACTATTTGCTGCCTGTCCGGGAGAAGACTTGTTTGAAGATTTATGCACTGAGGTGAAATAACAACATTGTTATCTCAGTACTTCTCACAACTTTAGAGGAGTGTGAATAACCTTATTGAGTTTGTATTCATGACCTTAATGTTTCATCATGCTGTTTTTAAGATAAAATCTATGAGATTTATATTGCTCTCATTATTACATTTCATTATTACATGTCCTGCTAAAATCAATCTACTGTATATCTTAAAGGAACAGTGTGTAATGTACATAGATGATCTATTTGTAGAAATTAAATATATTATCAATAACTGTTTTCTTTTCTGTATAATCACATGAGAAACTTTTTGTTTTAAATTTAATTTTGTTTTATTTTACAAGCCCTTTATATCTACATAGGAAGTGGATCCTTGCCATCTTGCTCAGCTAGCCCAAAACAGATGAATCAAACCCTGACTGTAGACATGTGAATGCACTGGTGGTAAAGTTTGAGAACTTTAACTCTCAGACAGATGAAGGCAGGAAACAAGGGTAAACAATGGTGTTGTCATTCAAAAACATTTGCAAATGTTTCCAGAGGGTTTTGTGCTGCACAGCTTTTGTAGCTAATGTAGCCCAGCCCAGACCCCAACCTTTTTTTGCACAACGGACCGGTTTAATGTCGGCATTATTTTCATGGACTGGCCTTCAAGGTGTGGCAGATAAATTCAGCAAAAATAATATAACATGACTGATATATAAAGTTGTCCTCTTACCCTTTGCAAAGAAGCTCTCCAAAGACGTTTGTATTTTAATCATTTTGAGTAGTTTGCGGGCGTATGTTTTGGCTAAGGTATCTGACGTTATACGTGATAGGCGTATTGACGTGTCGAGAGGCAATGGCAAAGGTTAAGTTGAAGAGAATCCGGTCGTTCCTTTCAAAATAAAATGTCTCTCAGACTCTAATATTCAACACAACGGAAGTTATATTTTTATTTATTCTTTCTGTGCGGCCCGGTAACAACTGCCCCACGGACCGGTACCGCTCCCCGGCCCGGTGGTTAGGGACCACTGGAATAGATGACACAGATAATCAGCCTTCACAGCCTTCACACACTGTTTGTATTTCTATTTTCACTTGTTCTGATTAGGATATCAGTCAAATATTAACTGAAGCATGTCTCTCTTTGTCTATTTCAGGGATCTGTCTAACAACAGAATCGGTTGCCTCTCCCCTGAAATGTTTCTCGATCTGGGAAACCTCTCAAAATTGTGAGTAATCCATAATTTGAAACATGCATTTTGCTTGTTTATGCTTAATTTGGACTGTGTCTGTAGAGAATATGGGATTTGTTATGGCTGCGTGAATGTATAAAACACAGTAGTGACCTATTTCTATGTGTGTGTCTCCTATTTCCCACACACAGGAACTTATCTGGTAACATCTTCTCCACTCTGACCGCGGGACTCTTCACACACTTGCTGGCTCTCAGAGTGCTGTAAGTACGTGATGTATTCAGGAAACTAAGTTATGGTTACACAATGCATTTCAACCTCATTGTTCATTATCTCAGTATTAGCTGTTGTTAGGAAAAGCACAGGTGTAACTGATTACATTAACGATGGCTGGGTTCCATGTCGGTGAGAAAGTCCTCCCGGTGAGGCACAAAACCTAAATGGAACCAAGCCATCTTTAATTTCATCAGCTGCACCTGTTTCTCCTGTTGTGCTAAAATATCTGCCGAGACAAACAGCGACTGGATGGATGGAGCGCACAGGGTCTAACCGGTCTGGCGTATCCTCTGCAGCCACTTCAGCACCGAGACTCTGTTCTGCGACTGTCAGCTCAAGTGGCTGCTCCTCTGGGCTCGACGCAACTCGGTGAGGATCAGCAACGACACGGTCTGCGTGTTCCCCACCCACCTCCACGGCCTGGAGTTTCGCAACCTACGAGAACAGCAGCTCAAGTGCGGTAAGGACCAAACTGCTGTAATCGTAGGATGTACTTACTATGAAAATCACCTTTAAGTGTTGGGAAATGCATAAAATGCTGCTTGACAAATACTCTAAAATCATGACCATTTATGTCAAGCCAATCTGTAACGAATAACAAAGTAATTTTTTATCCTTTTTGATGTTAAATGCCAAAAAAGTTACAAAAATTCTTTAATGTCAAAGTTGAATCATATTTTCTTCTTGGTTAAAAAATGAATAAATATATCACATGATTTTCGTCATCTTGCCCAGAACATTTTCAACCAATAGTATCATTACATCCACCTGTCAATCAATCTGTTGTTAGCAGCACAGTTCAGATTAGCAGCTAGCAGAGTAGTAGCAGCTGCAGTAGTAATCACTAGTTAGTTGGAACAGTATCATTAGTTAATTCTGTATCAACCTGTAAAGTGTTAATGTTTGTTACAACATTTACAGGTTTTTACAGATTGTCATTGAACATTTTTTCACTTCTGTTGCTAGGCGACAGTAAACAAATATCTGCTTGAGTGGCTGGATTAGTAATGCTAGCTCGTTAGCTATGATGTTTTGTTTTGTGTCAATGGTCCAAAAAAGTTGCTTCAAACTTGTCACCATATGGAGGTTCGATACTGTCGAGATGCTGTTTCAGTGCAACTTTAACGTTTGCTCAACTTACGCAACTTTAATGAAGCCAAAGTTCGTACCACGTAGCTCAAAACACAGTGTTGTATCTAAACAATGAGCATGCTACATCTATGTAGCATGTCGTAAATGTATGTTTTGCATCTCCAGTGTTATTAACCTTTTAACACCGAGCGTATCGCCGGTGATACAGAGTGACTAGCATAAACCAGCTGACTGTAATTTCTCAACCATTTGCCCCAGCAGATTCTGAAAGCCGACAAGTGGAGCGTTCCATATATATTACATACATTACGGTGGTGTAAGCAAACTGGTTGGCTTTTAGAATGAGTGAATCATATCGGTAGCGCAAATGGTTGAGGAATTGCGATGATTTGATTAAGGTGTCATTTTCTGTCGGCAGCTAAATGTTCGGGGTTAAAGGGTTAATAATTGTGGATGAGTAGTCTCCTGTATTGTTTTGGCATAAATGAAAACGAGAGTAGTTTACTGCATCATGGGTGTGTCATCAAAACTAATATCCCTCAGCCCCCAAATAATGCTCCACATAATTAGCACTTTTGTTAATTAATTGACTCCACCTGGCATCCCAGGTGTAACATAGTCCTTGAGTATGAGGCCAGAATGAAAGCCAGCAGGTCTCCGAGTTTGTAAATTGACTGTCTGACAGACTCTGTTAGATGAAAAAAAAAATGTCTAAAAAGTTTGCTTTCCTTGAGGAGACATATTCTCCGACTTGGTTTTATCAAGCAAAACAATCACGAGATAAAACATCGAAACGCCTTTAGTGTTTGATGTCAATTACAGGAGAGGCTGCAGAGTTAAATTGAAGACAACCACACTTCTTAAATCTGTAGATAGTAGATTTTCTCCAAACACATCAAAACACATTTTAAATAAAGTGAGAAACAAACTGAAATCATCAAACCACCATCAGTCAAATTAAATAGTCTCTTAATTTGACCTTTTGTTGCACTGACACACACACAAAAACCTGTAATATAAGGTACAGCTGTACACTGTGTGAAGGCCTTGGGGGACTTCTCATTAACAAGAAACAGTTTAATTTCACTAACATTGCATTTTCAAGTGGTTAGCACAACGAGAACATGATTAAGTAGCGCTGTACTGATAATAGGTTTCCCTCTCCGCTGTTATCTCTCCACCTGCTGTGAACTGTTTGACAAGCTTAATATGAGGCAGTGATTTAGTGCAAAATTGCTGGAATGAAAATCCCAGTTGGGCTGAAAGCTGCTGGTCTCTGTGTGGTCTTTGGTCTGGTGAGTGTCGGCTGTGTTAGGGGGCAAACAGGAGGAGCTGCACCAGTTGCAGATCAAATCCTAGATATTTGGATAATAGATTACCTCAGGGTTTTTCTGTCTCTCAAGTCGTTGAAGTGACTCAGTGGTCAGTGGTTGAAGACTGGTGATAAACTTTCTGAATGTGTAGTACTCTACTAAACCTTCACCATAATTACATCCACCAGAGAGGTTATATTTTTGCCTTCATTGGTTTGTTTGTCTTTTAAAACATTACGGAAAAAACCTGAAAAGATCTTGATGAGTTGTTTTGGAGACGGGGTGTTACCCAAGAAACCAATGGTTGCATTGTGGGCAAGGTCATGAGGTAGGATCCTGCCAAAAAAAAAAAATTCCTCATCTCTTATAATGTTTTTTGTAGAAATATTTGACTTTTTCAAAATGCCTTTATTTTGAAAAGCTGCAAACACATGCAAGATGATTACAGCTACAACTTGAGACAATGTGGTGGTGATCAGACATGAATTATACCTTGGAGGAGGTTCGTACTCTCTGAATGATTTCTAGTTATTATTAAAGAGAACAACGTCCTTCATTATTATTATTATTTTTTAAACTATGCAGCAAGGTGTGAAACATGGTGATTTTTTTGATAGTGGAGTTTGTTATTTAGTTTCCCAAGGTTTGAACTCTGCTCTATCACTGACCTGTCATTGTTCAAAGTTAAATTAAAGACTCACTTATTCAGATGTGCGTAATTTTGATGTTGTCTTAAAAGGTCTTGGTTTAATGCTATAGATTTATTTGTTCTTATTGTGCAGCACTATGTTTTTATTGATTTGTTTTATTAACTAAATTGCACTGTATTTTTATAAGCACTTTGCTCTTCTTTGATGGGCTTGAAAAGTGCTCTTTAAATAAACTTTGATTGATACATTTCTGAAAAAACAACAACTACTTGGCTATGAACTGAAGAAGCTTGTTGGAATAAACATCTTCACAGATCTTCAGTCAAGTCAAGTCAACCCGACTTAACATCAGCTGGATACTTCTACATTTACTCACTGTATAAAAATGAATGTAGTCACCGGGTCTAAAAAGTTAGGTCGATTTGGAAAGGCCAAAAAGTGCAGTATCACCGACGACCACTAGATGCTGGCTCCAAAAAACTCCAAGTGACTTCACTTCATAAATGGTCATTTTCACTCCTGAAATACTCAGTCGATACATTTTTTCCACAAGTCATTCTGATGTCATTTGATAAAGTCAACTCCAGTCTCATACACATTGGGTGGTGTCCTCAGGTTCAAAGGTCAGCCCCGCCTCCTTCCACCTTCCTTCAAATCCAAATATGGTCACTTCTGCCTCCAAAGCACAAGCATTTCATTTTTTATACACTCAATGATCAGTTAGATCAGTGGTCCCCAACCACTGGGCCAGGGCCCGGTACCGGTCCATGAGGGATTTGTTACCGGGCCACGTAGAAAGAACAATTTATATTATTTCTGTTGCATTGATTTTATAAGAGTCTGAAAGACGTTTTATTTTGAAAAGTGACCGGATTTTCTCCGACTTAACTTTCGTGTGTGCCCCTTGACTTGTTCACATGATCACGTGATACGTTACCCCCTAAAATAAGTCCTCAAACTAGTGGAAATGAGTTTAAAAATGAATGTGTTTGGAGAGCTTCTTTGCAAAGCGTAAACATTCATTTTTTTATGCCGGTTATTTTATTTTTACTGTATTTATCTGCCACATCTTCAAGACCGGTACGTGGAAATAATGCCGACATTAAACCGGTCCGTGGTGGCCAAAAGGTTGGGGATTATCGAGATTAGACACCGATAACGATACGAGTTGAATGTCTAAAAGGGCTAAACAGACATGTTGCAGTTTGGTGTCATTTGATGAAGTCAACTCAAGTCTCCTACACATAAGGTGGTGTCCTCAGGTTCAAAGGTCAGCCCCGCCTCCTTCCACCTTCCTTCGAATCCAAATATGGTCACTTCTGCCTCCAAAAATGATCATTTAGATTATCGAGATTAGACACCGATAGCGATACGACCACATACGACTCTAATGTCTAAAAGGTCTGAACAGACATGTTGCAGTTTGGTGTCTATCAGCAGTCACTGCATCAGCCTGAGTTTTTTTTAAAGCATTGCAAAAAGGCCCCTTTACTGTCTGCAAGCTGTTAGCAACAGTGACGAGAAATCCAAGAGCCTGTACTTTGTTTTGTCTGAGAGACTGGTTACAGACAGGCAGACTCCCCCTGCCTTCCTCCCCCGTCTCCTCCATCCATCTCCCCGCTCCTCGCTGTGGTCCACGGGGGAATTGTATCTCATACGTGATAGAATCATCCTCCTCTTCTCCTCACATCTGCCTCACGCAGGGGGATATTGCGCTGCAATGAGAAAATCATTGGTTAGCGGTGGGCTACGGTCCGTGTGTGTTTGCGTGAAGTGAAGGGGTGATGCACTGTGCACGCATGATGTGGAAACACTTTGCGGAGAGCTAATGAGGAGAAATGTGTTGCAGTGTGCAGCATGTACACACTGTCCGCCCCCCCTCCCGTGCCCCCCTGCAGTTTGCATTTGTTGCATACACAAACAGCGGCATCCACAGACATCTGCAGCACAGACACTCTGGAGTTGTAATCCTAACTGTATGTGCTTTTCATTTACACAGAACAATCCAAAGCAATTACAGGGTAATTCTGCACAGTCCACGGACAAAGAGCCATGAGTGGAATCCAATGGCAGGACAAGGAGCACTCCTTTCAGACCCTTAAGCATCCATTATGGGATTACAATGATAACGTTCTGGGCTCCCTGCTCTCGCCATGCTTGGCTCCATATGCCTCTTCACAGTACAACTCCATCTTACACTACCTTATTCATTCACTTGGCAACAAGCAATTTCTCAGTTGCATTCAGCGTGGGGCTCTAAATGTTATTTTCACATGGCTACGCTTTGTAAGTGAATGCAGTACAGCAGTGCATGCCATTGAGGACCTTGTTAAGGCCGTGTGGATATTATTCAGCACCTGATACCACGCTGTTGTTATCAGGAAAAATGATGGGATAGAATATAAATGTCCTTCATGCAAACTCACACACCATCAGAAATATTAATATTTCTCCGCTGAGATTCTCCACGCATTGTTTTTATGAAGATATGTCACAGAAGATGCATCTGTTCGGTTCTCCAGCGGCTGCAGGATGATGGGTAGCAGATGTTTGCACCACGCATTCCAGCAACAAGCCCCTGTCCCTCAAATGATCCAGGTCGGGTGCTGCCTGCAAATGAGGGGGAACCGAGGAGCGCACGCAGCTTCCTGCCAGGATCAGGTGCTTCCTGTGCTGAGGTCAGGGGTTTGACTCCTTCTTTAACGCTGCAGGGGGAGACGGCAACAGCCCCAATGTTAAGCGCAGAGGTAACATGGCATGTTATACACTGCCGGACAAGCTTTCTATGACAAGTTTTATTGCATGATGACACAGTGGTGCAACTGTGCTTTATGCGTATTAAATTAAATTTCATGTGCATATCTGTGTCTTTTAGCCTGTGGAGTGCCTCCAATAATTTAATGATACAAAAATATCATGAAATGTAACTCAACATACTCTGTCACATGAGGCTTTGAAGCTGAGTCACGCAGCTCTTTTAAAATCAGCTGCTTTGAGAACGGGATAATTAAGTGACTATAGAAACAGACATAGGAGCATCAGTCTGAGAACATCAGCTTGTTTTATTTTCAGAAAGGCTTTGGTGTTCATCAGAATCCAAATTGAAAAGGCGAGCTTTTGACTGCGTATGAATAGAGGTGATGTAGCAGTAAAGTAAATAAATCCCGCAGCAGGGCACTCGAGCGTAAAGGTCTTTATGGTTAAAAGACTTCAAAATCATGGCGGAGGAATGTGGAGCCCGCACAGACTGTTACAGTTGCTTTTTGATGAAAACATCTAAATAAATTTAAAATGCTTTTAGAAACTGATGAAACACATTTGCATTTAAATGATGCAGCAGCAGCAGCATCAGATTCTTGCTGACAGAGAACAGCTGGACAGTCAAAGCTCCTGTTGCCTCGCTCTTAGACATGGTGTCTGCAGTAACAATGTTAAACTGGGAAAATAATAAAGTGTAAGGTGGAATATAATAAGTAGACGGATAATGAAATCAAATTAAAGATTAAAAAAATGTTTGTTGTTCAATTTAAAATGTGTTTATTAACTCATCATTATACCGTATTTTCCGGACTATTGAGCGCACCTGTCTATTGAATTTATTCAAACAGTTTCATGTGGTCCACTCTGACCGGGTCTGATGTGACGACGCTAAATGTATCGGCGGCACGGAGCTTGCTAGCTTGTAAAAAGC
>OOFC01038802.1:0-19658 GCA_900323345.1 Pseudochromis fuscus
CCCCTCTATAAGCGACTATTGAATTTATTCGAACAGTTTCATGTGGTCCACTCTGACCGGGTCTGATGTGACGATGCTAAATGTATCGGCGGCACGGAGCTTGCTAGCTTGTAAAAAGCTAACGAGCTTCGTGCCGCCGCTACATGAGCCACGCTGGTGTTTAAGCCTCAGGGTTCAAAGCGTCGGAAAAAAGTAGCAGCTTATAGTCCGGAAAATACGGTATTTATATTTTTTATGTACCATCAGATCACTGAGAAGAAAAACAACGTTAGCTAATGACATCAGACTGACTTGTGGAAAAAATTTATTGACTGAGTGTTTCACAAATGAAAATAATGATTTTTTAACTGGAGTGTTTTGGAGCCAGCCTCTAGTGGACATCTGTGGTATTACACTTTCCTCTTCCACATTAGCCTAATTTTTGAGCCCCTGTTGCTTCGTCCATTTCTGCACAGTCTATGATCTTAACACCCTGCTGCCTGAATCTTTTTCTCCTTTCTGGTGAAACAAGTGCGACATTTTTAAGCAGGAAAGAAAAGAGCAGGATCATTGTGAGTCAGAATAACAGATTGGAGCTTTAATAAGGTCTTAGGAGGAAGAATTCATCACCAAAGAGGGAGGACTGAACATGCTGTGAACCACATCCACGCAAACCACTAATGTCCAAGGACAACCCTTATTACTCACAATATGTAAAATATGAACACTGAGTGGTGAAGCAGCCCGACTGCAGTACACACTGAAGAGGTCCGTCTCTGGTTGTCTCTCTCTGCTGTCTGATGACCGTCACAGTCTCTCACTGGCCTTCATCTAATCAAATAGTTTTGAAAATGCAGAAAGCTGGAGAAGGGAGAGTGGACAAGGACGTAGCGCTCTGAGTTCAGCCACTTCCTGTCGGGCGAGGCAACAATTCTACGATTACAAAGAGAGACTGAAAAGAAAAGATCAGCCTTGACTTCACTGTAAGGTGCAGCCAGATGTGGTTAAAACTCAGAAATACAACAATATCTCTGAAGAAATAAAGCATGATGGAGACTCACATTTCACACACGAATGTAATGCACAAAGGGTGAACATGCAAATTAAATACAAAGGAAAAAAAGTCAGTGGCTTCTTATGCTGTAGTGTTAATTTGTTGTGATGCTGCAGGCCAGAAGGTCCAGCACTGAAAATCTGTCATTTTATACATTTTCTAACATTATTTGTATTTTTGAATTACACAAAAGTATTAATAAAATTACACAATCAGACTACAGACCTGATCAGACTGAACTTCTACGTCTTGGGCGGGTGTGGCTCAGCTGGTAGAGTGGGTCGCCTGTGAATTGTAAGGTTGTGGGTTCAATTCCCGGCTCCTCAAAGTGTCCTTGGGCAAGACACTGAACCCTGAGTTGCTCCCAATGGTGGCCTTGCATGGCAGCTTGGTAGCCACTGGTGTGTGAGTATGAGTTGCCTTGTAAAGTGCTTTAGGACCTATATAAGGTCATGAAAGTGCTATATAAATGTACTCCATTTACCATCTAATATAACATGTCATCTGTGTGAAAAGTGTAAATAAGAATTAATTCAGGTTTGTATGAATTTATTTATTCAACTATTTTTGGATCAAAAATGCGAATTTCAGAAACATATTTTTACATTTTCACTTTCTATTTATTCAATGGAACAATCACAGTACATATAATGTGTTTGTATATTTCTAAAATTTGACAGTTAATGACAATTAAAATGGAAAATTTCTGTAATTTTACATCAATGACACATATCTTGTGCATTAAGGAAGATTAAGGATTTATTTTTTTTATATTTTTCAGCATTTTTTAAAAATACCTCAGGTTATTTCTTCATTTTTAACAGTGTAACTTTATATTTGTTCTCTTCTTTTCACTGCAGCTTTTCAGCATTTAGTTGTTTTTATTTTTTTTCTTAAATGAGTCCATCTATAAAAATAGTTTCAGAATAAAAGAGTTCATTATCTCTGATATAACCACACTTATTAATTTCAGGATGTAACCACCCGACCGACACTTCATTAATTAAAAAAAAAAATCAATAACTTCTAAATCTTCTAGTTAATTTTTCACCAACCTTGGAGACATTGTAAACTCATGACTGATCTTCAGTCTTGTGATCAGTTTTCAGTCTGTGAATCTGTTATGGAAACAAACCGCTGTCACCCCAGTTGTTGCCACTACACATTAACACTTTCATTACAGGAACTGTACCAGCTCGTGGTGAGTTGTTCCTTTGCAGATTGACACTGTGAAGAAACATATGGTAAAACCTCTTGGGAAGTTTTGTATTAAAATAAGTTTTCAAGCTTCTTTTTTTTGAGTTCAGAAACATAATGTTAATGTTTATGAAGCAATCTGACTGATGTGTGTTCAAGATTATCGTCAGTGTTTATCTTGAGGCGGCCTTTTTTTTTTTTTTTTCTCCATATGGAAGAGTTTAGTCCCCGGAGAGATTACTGTGCATGGTCCTTACAGCGATCCCGACAAAGCCAAGTGTGTGCTTGTAGTGTGAGCGTTCAAACTGCGGGTGGAGGAGGAACATCATGCGACACTGGTCCCTGTGGGATAGCGTGCCGCAGAACACACATGTGAATCTGGGTATGGAGAAAACGATCCATCATTAAGTGAAGATGCTGCACGGAAACCTAATATAGACAGAATGAGTTGATCAATGAGCCCTGCGGTACGTCACAGGACGACTGGCAAATGTCACGCGTGTCTCCGAGGGGAGATGTTTTTGAAGTTATTGGATGGCCTCAGGTAATGTGTTGCAAAGACATGCAATGGAGGCTGAGAATGAAAGAATACAAATGTGTAATGAGACATTTCAGCCAAAACAGGGATAGCTTCAAACCAAGTATTTATTGACATTTCTTCCATCTTTCCCACTCATTTGTTTAAAACAGTAACATAGTGTACATACACATGTATAAATATCAAGTGGTGATTAAAAAAATGACTCACAGTTGACTTTATGTGAATTCTTCTAATGATTGTGAAATGAAAGGATTAGTTTGACCTTTAGGGAAACATGATGCTAACAGTAACGTCCCTGCAGCTCTGCAAAGTAAATATGAAGCTACAGCTAGATTAGCTTAGCATAAAGGTTGGGCGCATTGGGAATGGTTAGCCCCACGAACGGTAAATCTCTCATTGTAATTTAAAGTTTATTGGAAAAAAATACTTCAGTTCATAAAATTCTCATCAGTGTCACTTATCTGAGTGGAAATTTCAGAATTAGGTGAAGTTTATTACTTTGTACTAAAAAATATTAAGTTTGTAAAGAGAAAGAACCAAATTAAATCTGATTAACTACTAAAATTTGTACACAATTCATGTGTTGTTAGCTTAACATGAGCAAATTAGGCTGTGTTGAGTCGATAAATCTTAATCCAATGAACTCAAAAATCCAAACTTGTTGACGTAACTTCACTACTATCATTTGGGATGTGTCAACATGATGTATTTATGTCACTTTGACAGTTCAGAACATTTGAGTAAACGCTGCTTAAATTTAGCAACATGTCCCAGACGAGCCCCCAAACAAGCTCGGTATGGGACGACCAAAACATATAATTGGAACTAATTGAAAGAATTCATTTTATTTATGATTTTAAAGCACCCAAAAATAAACAATAAACCATTAAACCAAAAGAACAAAGAAGACTGGAGACCCCGGCCAAAATCAACAAAAAAAGGGGAAACACCAAACCAACCCGCATTGGGCCGTCTACCTGGCATCTCCCACCGAAACTAAACCTACTGTTCAAAACACCTACCCCCCAAAAAAAACGAAAAGGAGAAAATAGGACTACTGCTGATCTCCAGTCCAAACTAAAATAACAAACACTCCAACAATCTAAAACATGTTAAGGGAAATAAACAAGTGGGAGACAACCCGAACCCCCAAAAAGACAACAAACGTGTCATCCAGCCTCTGTGCTAGAGCCTCCTCTCAGGAAGCTGCGCTCTGGAGTTTTAAACCTCCTCCACCTGCACACCAAGTGACTCCAGGTGTGCAGCATCAAGGAAGAGGAGGAGCCAGAAGGAGGGAGAGGAAGAGGCAGCGACACACCAGGCTTCACAGTGTGTGTTATAAAAATCCTACCAGCACCTAAAGCTCACTATGCAATAGGTTGTTTTATTTTAATAAACAGGAAGTGGAGGACGGAGCCAACCTAATCATTTCCTTGTGTTTTCTATCTTTATGCAAAGCTATAACCTATTGCAAGAAAGTGAAGAAGACAAAAATGTCGAACTGTTCCTTTAAGGTGCTGTAACATCAGCTGCATCCTTGCCAAAAATAGCTTCGACTGGATGTTTATTAAGTGTAGGCAAATCCATGTGATACTTGCTCTCTGCTTTTACTCCACTGTTACCTTTCTGCCATCACGCTTTTGTGCACTTTCAAATATTTTTCTAATTGAAGAGCCTTTTTTACCTTCTGCAAATGGGGAAATATTTCTGTAAAGTGGCAAAATGAAATGTCACAGTGGAGAAGTGGCACACAGCACATTAAAAAGTCCACTTTATCATCACTAATTTCTTTCTGTGGCCTCAGCCTTAATATTAAAAGCAGGAACTTATCATAACATCAGTCAACCATCCTGTTAGGAATACTGAGGGAAGAGGGAGAGAGGGAAAAAAAATAAATTGTGAAATGAATATTAAGCCTTCCCACATCACTACACGAGAGAGAGGAGAGGAGGAGAGTGGGCTTCTGAAGTCACGGCTCCCTCTACAGTTTGTACAGTGGAAATTTTTCCATCCAGTGCAGGAAAACAATCAAACTGACTGTGTTGAACAGTCGGGAGGACACAACGGAGACGCGTCCGGAGATTACGCACATACACAGCCTTACTGGTGAGATGTGTGTCCCACGGGGCGCGTGTTCATAAATATCCCCACGGATTCTGCAGGTTTCCACGCGGACTACTCATCAGCTTGGAGTGGGGATGATTTGCTGTTTTCTGCGGACAGTCGGGGGGAAAATGTCTCATTCTTTGAATACTTGAGGAGTGACGACAACTTTCCTCTTTTTCGGACTTCACCGTACTCCTAATCGCGGAAGATGAAGCGTGGAGCAAACACGGGGGAGGTTTTAACAATGCAAACAGATCAATCCCCCCATCAGGATTTGCACATTTAAGCACCACGGAGTTTTCCCCCCCAATCTGCGGCGGAGATACCGAGCAATGTTATCTGCGGAGATGCGTTGTTTGCTGAGGTTCATGTCCGCGGATGTTGCGGCTCGGTCGGGCTGCACACGGAGCCTTTGGGTGGCTGTGATTGGACCGGACACAGACTGGGGCTGACTGATGTTTGTCCGAGAGGAAATGTTTTGGGGAGGAGATCAATATGAGTTACTGGCAAGGGGGGAGATGCCAGTCTTCAAGAGAGCCCACATCACCATGAGGACGGAGGACAACATGCAGGCGTAAAGGTGTTTTTTTTTATTATTTTCTCTTGGATATAAAAACAAAACACACCACAGGGATCTTCTTTGCATCAGACATTTATGTACATTTGATGTGATGTGCTTTTTTTTGCCTTTGAGAACTGTTACAAGTGGATATGGATACTGTTTGCTCTTGCACTAAAGTTTTTTTCTTTTCCCCATTTTTGTGACTATCATGGATTTTGATATTGCATCATATTGTTGTAGAAAATCTCAATCTGATGGACTGTTGCACCCCTAACGAACACATCTCAGCAGGAACTTGTGTTATGGGACTTTTACACATCAAACAATCAGCTGCTTAGTTTTTGAATTTCTTTAAGATGCACTCACCAACGCCTGGAAACATGGCAGGTAACTGGGTTGTGTATTTGCTTTTTCTACTGCCGCTGCTCGCGGTGGGGACAGCTTTCTCGGGGGTCTTCAACACCACGGACAGAGACATTTTTACAGATGACTTGCTGCAGGTCAAGCTCACACAAGACAGAGCGACCGAGCAGTGGAAACTCCAGTCGGCCGAGTCCCATCCCAACCTGTATTTTAACCAAGTGGATGTGTTGCACTTGAGGCAAAGGTCCTCCACCACCCACAGTCACATATTTAAAGTCATCCGGGCGGCTGCGCTCACCATGTTGTCTAATGTCCCCTTTTACACGCCCCCTGTGAAACATGAGGAGTTTACTAGCAAGTGGAATGAGATTTATGGGAACAACCTGCCTCCCCTGGCTCTGTACTGCCTGTTGTGCCCAGAGGATTCGAGTGCCCTGCAGTTTCTTATCAAGTTTATGGACAGGATGGCTGAATACCCGGACTGGAAGGTGACCAGTGCACCAAACGACGAGGTCCCCATGGCGCACTCCCTCACTGGCTTTGCTACTGCTTATGACTTTATTTACTCCTTCCTGGATGAGCACAGGAAGGAGGTTTACCTCAAGCGAATCCGCTCAGAGACAGAGGAGATGTATGAGCTCTCTAAGTACAGAGGATGGGGGAAACAGTATCTCCAAAATCATCAAACCACCAACATCTTAGCCATGCTGACTGGTGCGATAGTGGTGGGGTCGCATAACGACCCCGAGTCGATGATCTGGAAACAAGTGGCCGTCAACTACATGGAGAAAACTATGTTCCTCCTGAATCACGTTGTTGATGGCTCTCTGGATGAGGGAGTAGCCTACGGGAGCTATACAGCCAAGTCCATCACGCAGTACGTCTTCTTAGCCCAGCGCCATTTCAATATTGACAACACGCAGAACAACTGGCTGCGGGGGCACTTCTGGTTTTATTACGCCACCCTGCTGCCGGGCTTTCAGAGGACAGTGGGCATCGCGGACTCCAACTACAACTGGTTTTACGGACCGGAGAGCCAGCTGGTTTTCCTCGACACGTTCGTCATGAAGAACGGGACAGGAAACTGGCTGGCTCAACAGATCAGAAAGCACCGGCCCAAGGACGGTCCCATGGGTCAGTCCTCTGCCCAGCGCTGGACTACACTTCACACAGAGTACATCTGGTACAACCCCCACCTCACCCCACAGCCTCCCCACGACTTTGGCAAAGCAAGGATGCACATTTTCTCAAACTGGGGCGTGGTTACCTACGGAGCCGGGCTGCCCAACGGCCAGAGTAATACTTTTGTCTCGTTTAAGTCTGGTAGACTAGGCGGCCGCGCAGTTTATGACATTGTCCATGACAAGCCTTACTCCTGGGTGGACGGCTGGAACAGCTTTAACCCGGGCCACGAGCACCCAGACCAGAACTCTTTCACATTTGCTCCCAATGGACAGGTGTTTGTCTCTGAAGCACTGTATGGTCCAAAGTACAGCTATCTCAACAATGTCCTGGTGTTCAGTCCGTCTCCCACCAGTCAGTGTAACAGTCCCTGGGAGGGTCAGTTAGGAGAGTGTGCTAAGTGGCTGCGCTGGACTGATGAGGGGGTGGGTGATGCTAAAGGGGAGGTGATCGTGGCGTCCTCACACAGGGACACCATGTTTGTGAGCGGCGAGGCAGCGTCTGCGTATTCCCCCGCCATGAGGCTAAAGAGCGTCTTCAGAGCCCTGGTGCTGCTCGACTCTCAGACTCTGCTGGTGCTCGACCATGTCGAGAAGTGGAGCGACTCGCCTGTGAAGTCACTCAGCGCCTTTTTCCACAATCTCGACATTGACTTTAAATATGTTCCCTTCAGATTCATGGACAGATATAACGGCGCCATGATGGATGTGTGGGACGCCCATTATAAAATGTTCTGGTTCGACAGCCAGGGTCACAGCCCCGATACCAGGATACAGGAGGCAGAGCAGGCGGCTGAGTTTAAAAAGAGGTGGACGCAGTATGTCAACGTCACTTTTCAAATGACAGGCGCAGTCAGCAGAGTAGCTTACGTCTTACACGGGCCATATGTCAAAGTGTCCAACTGTAGATTTATAGATAACAGCAAAAATGGGGTGAGGCTTTCTTTAACCATAAATAACACCGAGAAAATTGTCTCCATCGCCACAAACTACAAAGACATTGGCGCAAGGTTGACGTATTTAGGATTTGGAGGTCACTGTAAAGTTGAGGATAGATATCAAATCACTCGATTCGGCCTTGGGACGCAGCTCATCCCCAAACCAATCAACAGCGATAATCAGCTGTTTGACTTTGGCTTCACGCTCAATGTGATCGCAGGGGTTGTTCTCTGTGTGGCCATAGGGTTTCTGACCATGCAGAGAAAGTTTTATGTTTGCTTCAGCAGGCTGATGCGCTACGCCCTCCTCTCTGTGCTCATTCTGTGGATAGCTGAGCTGCTGTTTGTGTCTAACAGCTGCGATCAGCTTCTCTGTGGGGTAAAATGGAAAGGTGCGGGTGCCAAAAGCGAAGTAAACAAACAAATCAGACTGTATGAGCAGCACCGGCTCCCTCTCCCCACCGTCGTCATAACAACCCTTCCCGGATCGGGATCAGAAATACTCAAGCACCTTTTCTACAACAGCTCGGACTTTGTTTACATTCGAGTTCCCACCGAGCACGTGGACATTCCTGAGACCGAGTTCGAGTTTGACTCTCTGGTCGACGCCTGCGAGTGGTCAAGGTCAGACGCCGAGCACGGACGGTTTAAGATTATCCAGGGCTGGCTGCACTCGCTGGTCCACAACACCAAGCTGCACCTGCAAAATATTCAGCTGGCAGAGGGCAGCAGGGTCAAACAGCAGCCCCCCAGAGTCGGGCCCTCCAGGGACAGAAAGAAAAGGTCTAGGAGGAGAGAGCCGGCGTCGGAGCTCAAGGGCAAACTGAGGGCCAGTCTGGACAGGGACGCTGAGTACGTCAGGGAGATGAGACGACACGTTGCCGAGTACCCCGACGCTCGGGTCGTCCTCAACATGCGGAGCGGAAGCTGGGCGCTCAAACTACCGTTCATTCAGGAGGTGGTGGGACCCTCTCTGAGGAGCATCTATTTAGTAAGAGACCCTCGAGCGTGGATTTATCTCATGGTTTATAACAGCAAACCCAGCCTGTTCTCCCTTAAAAACATCCCACAGCACCTTTCCTTGATATTCAAGGAGGACGGTGTCAGGGACGGGTGCCCAGCTGTCGCACCCGAGTTTAAAATAATCCAGAGGCTGCTGTCCCGCTCTGAGATGAACCCCGTCCTGATTCTGGCTCATCTGTGGCGGGCTCACACGGCGGCGGTGCTGAGGGTCAGCGAGAGCCTCCCCGAGGAGTCCTACCTCCAAGTGAGGTTTGAGGACGTGGTCAACTTCCCGCAGGAGACGGCGGAGACAATACACACATATCTGGGGGTGCCCGTGTCGCCCGCAGCCCTCAATCAGCTCATATTCACCACGTCCACGAACTTGTACAACCTGATGTACGAGGGAGACATTTCACCAGCCAACATTAACATATGGAGGCAGAAAATGCCTCGAAAGGACGTGAGGCTGATAGAGGACGTATGTGGGAGTGTGATGAAGAGGCTGGGGTACACCAGGTTTGCCAGTTAACTGCTGCTGGTCAGCTGATTTGAAGCCGTATTGTTTACTGTAGCTGCCAGTCACACTGAGGTTTGTTTGTGTTTTTTTTTTTTGCACTGACCTTTATTTTGAAAAAAGATGATGTTAATACCCTTTCTGTCCATTTTTTTCCCCTCTGGGCTGTTTGTACCAACTATGGTAACAGATGTTTGTGAGGGAGGAATATTTTATATTAAAATAGGTAGAAGGGAGTTTATGTTGTTGTTCATTTCACCCGACAGCCCTTTACACTTAGCTGTAGCACTCTTTTATCGAGTGAGACTTCTTGCTGTCTGACGTGCAGAGGAATAAATCCCAGCGTACATTTTTATGTTACTGCTCGAAAACGGCTCCGCGAAGATAATTTACTGTGTGTCTTAGTAAAAGATGAGAAATTGTTTTTTTTCTTCCACTGTTAATCTGTGATGTCAAAGAAATGTTTGTGCAAAATTCATTTCTTTTCTTGGACGGGGGCGTATTTACTGGTTTGGAACAGATATGTTATGAAGCTCATTAACAAGTTGTGAAGCTTTGGGAGACTAATTTGGCTGCCGGTTTACTATTTAAACTTTTGAGTGCTGTTTCCCTTTAAAACTGTACAAAAAAAAATATATATAAAAATGCTGCAATGTATGAGCTCAAAGCAAAAAAAAAAAGGTGAACAGGAAGATGACATTTCGACATATAAATGATATGGATTGTATTTTTTCTTACACCAGTGATTTGAAGGGACTTTTATTTTGAAATGCAAAGATGTCACGAGTGGTTTGGCAGCCTAGCACTTTCACAGAGACTCTTTTGATTGTATATGGGGGGGATTCGGTGCATTTTCAGAGGCGAACTTTTTACTGTACGGGCTTGGAGATGTGAAATCTCTGAAGATATCATGTCTGGAAGAAAGAAAGTTATAAGTATTTA
The DNA here is from genome assembly GCA_900323345.1 of Pseudochromis fuscus. Lineage (NCBI taxonomy): Eukaryota > Metazoa > Chordata > Actinopteri > Pseudochromidae > Pseudochromis > Pseudochromis fuscus. The sequence continues at coordinate 10,383 of OOFC01038802.1, forward strand.
TGGGTTCCAAAGACATATATCCCAAAGGATCAGGGATGAATATGATTATTGCAACTCCCGTTAGCATTTATTGAATTAGATCAGAGGAAAGTACTTAATAGGGATCAAACTGTAAAAAAAAGAAAACTGTCAGCCTTGACACATTTCTAGTCAAAGCAATTTCCAAAGCATCCCCCTCAGCTGCTCATATTAATCTGCAAAATGCCATAACTAAGGCTTACCCTGTGTTTTACTGCTGTGATATCTTCACTAGGAAGAAACAGCACAAGCTCCTGTTTGCTGTGGTGGTCGGTCAGACAGCTGATGATCTTTTTTTGTCTTTACAGCGAGCAGTGCACTGAGCACGGGGAGGAATATTAAGTAAAGCTTAAGATAAAAAAAAAAAAGAAGAAAAAAGTCAGAGACCATTTCCACTCTGTGATGTTGCTGCTCCTCTGGCCTGGGCAAAGATGTACGCTCCTCAGTAACCTTTGATGGTGTCTTGCTTAAAACATTTCTGTAATGTAAATGGATCACATGCAGATGGTGCACTCATTTATAAACTCTCCATTGCATCTGTAAAAGAAAAAAATAATCATGCTGTGTTCATTTGGAAATATCCATCTTTCCTCAGCTGGAAACAGTCCTGTTTGTTTTCTTCTCTATGAACACTGAAACCCTTGACTGGCTGGAAAACCCGTTTGATGTTTGTGGTCTTTGAATGTGTAGACTTGGCAGACATGCTTTCACTTTGGTGTTGCAATCCTGTTACCAACTCTGTTTTGTATTTGCTCGTGGGGATATGGTTCCTTGCTTCTGTGGCCTTGAATTACAATCATTTCTTTATAAAGTTTTTTTTTTTTTTTTTTCCTGTGGGCTCTGGAGCAAAAAGGTGGAGATAATGTAAAGAAAAATAATAAATTCATAAATATATTGGCAACCTGTCTGTGTTTGGGTGGAGAGAATTATCCTGCACAGTGATAATAGCCTTTACCATGTGATTATATAGCATCCATCCTCATTAGCTGCAGCTATACTCGTGTTCAACCGGCTATTATCCATCACTGAATGAGACAGAACATAATTTTTCATTTGTACATGGTGTCTTTCACCATGATTGCTGCTAACCTGCTAGTAATGTGTCTACTTATGCAGATGTCCCGGCGCCGCCACAATTATGCGCCGGCGAAATCTCCATTTTATTAGACACGGATGACGGAGGCCTAATTGCTTATACTGGGGGTGATGTGCGTGACAAGGAGGAACCAACAATTAAAAACATGTCAGGAAGTTCTTACGCCATGCTCCGGCTGAGACGGGAACTTAACAGGCTTCCTGAGAGCACACGCCGTGTCTCATGTCTCGGGATGGTGAGTCAGTCATTTCATTACTCATTTGTTCTTGATCCCTCCTGTAACACTCGAATGCTTGGCAGCGTCCTCTGTGCCTAATCCCTTCATACAGAGGCACGTTATTTACCAGAGGAAGAAGAAAACATCAGGGAAATGGTTTGGAAGAGGAGCTGGACTGTTGCTAGTTGTTAGCTGGTTTCATTATAATATTGACTCAGTTTAATCTTTTAATTATTCAAAATTTGTTGTGTTATGCAATCAAAAACTGAAGAGGTACAACTTTACAACACTTCACCAAAAAAAAAAAAAAAAAATCCTAAAAAGTACCGTATTTTCCAGACTATAAGCCGCTACTTTTTTCCGACGCTTTGAACTTAAACATCTGTGTTTCTCATGTATCGGCGGCACGAAGCTCGTTAGCTTTTTACAAGCTAGCAAGCTCCGTGCCACCGATACATTTAGTGTCGTCACATCAGACCCGGTCAGAGTGGACCACATGAAACTGTTTGAATAAATTCAATAGTGGCTTACAGACAGGTGCGCTCAATAGTCCGGAAAATATGGTAATAATAATAGAGTTGTTCAGCTGTTTTTCTATAATGTTGCAAACACCCAAACAAACAAAGTGAAAACACAACATCCTTGGTGAAGTTTAACAGCCTCATCAAACAAAACTGTCATAAAATTGAACTACTTCCAGGTAATTGACCTTTATCTTTCAGTGATTGTGTCAGATGACCCTCAGGCTTATCAGGTACGTCAGTTTTATTGTCAGACCAGGGCAGATAAAATCCTCACACACTAGATACAGCATCAAGGTCCTGAACAACACCGTGACCTGCACACCTGCTCCGGTTTAAAGGAGACATCTAACGACGGTGATCGACCTCTCAGGCGATGTCATCTTATCACTTTGTTATGATTAAATCACTGTCATGATTACATCACTTGCCTTTTTGATGACCATATTGCAGACGTCCTGCAGGTCATTAAACTGTAGTGATCTGTGCCAACAGCCTTCACATCATCACCCTCTGTTTACCACATTGTAGTATTTGTACTGTAAGTATACACTGGACAAGGTCACTTAAGTCCACCTTAAAGGGACAGTTCACCCAACAACATTGTTTTCATATCTGTCATAAAAACCTCTCACTGTTTTGAACTGGATATCCGGTTGGGATCGGGGTTTTTATCTAATTTGGGTGAAGGGTCCTTTAAGAACACATTTCTCTCTGCATTCAGACTGAGCTGTGTTACATTTGTTGCAAAGGTATCAATAAATATCACATTTTTATATTCTTGCAGCTGATCGCAGTGTTTCTACTGCTGCTGCAGGGTTGAGGCTTCATCTCAATGTGTATGACAATCAGTGTCATTACCATAGACGGTATGTGGGATGGACAACGCTAACGTGATGAAGCTAACTTGTGGATTCAAGATTTAGATGTTGTTGTTTTTCTTAAGCCAGAAGTGACCATATTTGGATATGAAGGGAGGAGTGAGGAGGAGGGTCTGACCCTTGACGTCTAATATCTACTTAATAACATTTTTTCAGATGGACCAGATCTCTGAGAAGAAGAGTTGGCTTTAACTAATGACATCAGACTGACTGTGGAAAAAATGTGTTGAGTTTTTCATGACTGAAACTCCTGATTGAAAAGAATTGGCAGCAGAGTTTTTTGGAGCCAGCATCTAGTGGCCACTGGCAGTATTGCACTTTTGTGCATGTCCACATTGGCCTAATTTTTGAGACTCGGTTGCTTCATCCATTTTTAAAAACAGTCTAAGGTTAAACACAAACTCTCTCTTTGTCTATTTCCATAAGTACGGAAGCAGTAAAAGGACATGGTTATCTATATTTTTATTTTCTCCATTTTCCTGTGATAATGAGATAATTTCAGTGGTTTTCTTGAGATCTTGAGTTATTGTCCTTGTTTAACGAGAAAATAAAGTTAGTTTTTTTCCAAGATTACAGGGTAAATTATCCTGTAATCTTGAGAAAACGAAGATAATTTTCTTGAGGTAACGAGATAATTTAACCTATAATCTTGGAAAAAAACGAACTTTATTTTCCTCGTTATTATTTTCCTCAAAAAATAACTTGAAATCTCAAGAAAACCACTGAAATTTTCTCGTTATCACGGAAAAACGGAGAAAGTAAAATATAATTAACCATGTCCTTTTAGGACTTCCATACATAAGGCTGTTTGCATGCTAGAGATTTTAAGCCTCAACAAGTGTTCACTGCTGCCTCAGTGTGGTGGTAAATCCAAAGGTAATTTTAGGTCATTACCATTGTTGTAAATATGGCGCTAAATCCTGAAAGACTTTACATTTTTGCACTACCCATGAAGGCTTGATTCTACCATGATATTAGATGCTTAGGTGACAGTATTCATGTGTTTCTAAAACCTTGTGACTTGTGTGGATCAACCTTTCCTGGTGTGCTACTGAGTTCACAAAAAGCCAATGTTGACATGCACCTTAATAACCTCAGATTTAATGTTTGAGAGACTGAATGTAAAAATGTTGATGAGAGGCACCTGAGGTTCATGTCCCCCTGCAGAGCCAGAGCCAGGATGTTGGACAGACTCCCACCAGGACAGCAGCCGCAGATCAGAACCACCACAGCTGTGATTTCAGGCAGCTCGAACACCTGTAACACCAGAGGATAATAACTTCATACAGAGTGATGCTAATGCTGTTAGCAATGTCTAGCAATGGTCTGACTTGAGCTATTGAAGCAAACACATGATGTGTCATGATTCTTTGTATTTTTCTGTATTTCCTCTTGTTTTGTTTTGTTGTCTGTGTGTCATGTCATTTCCTGTTTTATTTTGGTAGGGCTCTTTCCTAGTGTGTCTCTCAAGTTTTACTTCCTGCACTCGTCTTGTCTCACCTGTCCTGATTGTCTTCCAGTCCTGATTGTTTCCACCTGTGCCAGTTTGTCTTGTCCTGTGTCTGTGAACTTCCTTGTGAAGTGCTCTACACCTTTTTGTTTCTTTGTTACTTTGTCTTCATCTGTTCTTGTCAAGTTATGTTATTTTGATACTTTGTTTACCGTTTTATCATCGATTATTTTTTGTTCAAAAGTGTTTGTAGGCTTTATTTCCTTTGTACTTTGATAATTTAAAGAAAATGTATTTGTACTTTGTCTTTGGAGTTCTGCATTTGGGTCCTAGTCCTTGCAAGATTTAAGAAAACCATGTATAAACCAAGTATATATGAATTAGATTATTAATATGTGAAGAACACCCTGAGAATGTTTTGACCCAGAACCGGGATAAATATGGTGGGTTATTTTAACCTAATATGATGGGCTGTTTTTACCCTGTGTTGGGTAAAACAGGTTGGACATGAAAAAAAACGGGTAAAAACAACAAAATACTTAAAAATATCAGGTAAAATCCATAATATGTTGGGTAAAAATCCTGAAATACTCCCAATAAACTACAAAATATTCTGTAAATACAACAAATTGTCTGGTAAAAGCCAAAAATGTTGCATAAAATCAAAGAAACTTGAGTAAAAACCATAACATGTTGGATACAAACCATAACATGTTAGGTATAAAGCAGTGGTCCCCAACAACTGTGCCAGGGGGGCAGTTGTTACCGGGCCGCACAGAAAGAATAATAAAAATATAGCTTCCATTGCATTGATTATTAAAGTCTGAAAGACATTTTATTTTGAAAGGAATGACCGGATACTCTTCAACTTAACTTTTGCCATTGCATCTTGACACGTCAATACACTTGTTTCCGTAACAAGATAAAACGTATCACCTATCACATATAACATCAGATACGTTAGCCAAAAAAATACGCCCCCAAACTAGCGAAAATGAATGAAATACGAAAGTCTTTGGAGAGCTTCCTTGTAAAGGGGAAGAGAACAACTTTTTACGCCAGTCGTGTTACATTATTTTCGCCACACCTTGAAGGCCGGTCTGTGAAAATGATGCCGACATTAAACCAGTCCGTGGTGCAAAAAAAGGTTGGGGACCACTGGTATAAAGTATAAAATGTTGCGTAAATGTAACTAATTGTTGGATGAAAGACACAAAATCTAAGGTAAAAACCGTAACAAGTTAGGTTAACCCTTTAACACCTGAGCCTGCAAATTTCCACCTTGAATTTTTAAACTTATTTTGGTTTGAAATTCTAATTTAACATGTAAAATCTAACATTCGTGTGCAGTTGCAGTGTTTTTGTTCACTAAAACTCTAAAATCAAAATCCGTTTTTGTGTTTTTCTGCTATTCTTGCTTCATCGCCACTGTTACTACACTCTTACAACACGTAGTAAATCAGCTGTTTTGCCGGCTTCTGATAGAGGCGCTCGTGAAATTACCGTAATGACACCATATTCACTATAAAGTGCAACATCTCAGCTCTCGGGAAAGTCGGAATTTTTCTGAATGCCCAAACGGTCACATAATTACGGTAATCCAAAGATGCAGACCCGTCGCTGATGACACTCTGAATTAAAGGGTTAAAAACAGCCCTACTGGCTTGATTAAATGAACCCAGTATATAGTACGTCCACTACTATCAGGTGAGGAAAACAAGGAGCATGTCTGCAGTCATTACTAATTAAACAATGTCCCCTATTTAAGATTCAAAGTAGTTAAAATGAGGACGAGTAAAAGTCATAAAATGAAATGAAATGAGTATAATCTTTAGCTGAAATAGTTACAATAAAATAATATTTTGCACATATAACAGGAAAACATTAGCTAAACCAAAAGAACAGATTGTTAAACTGAGGGAAAGGATAATATTGATTTGTCTGCACCTGACACCAGAGGGACACTGTCATCCACTGACATCTGGGTGAAACCACCACAATATCTCCACAACTACAGGTTTGATTATTGTATTGAGACTTTAAAGTTCCTATGTTGCCTCTATCGGCTGTGTTTTATTAGTTTAATCTACAGCTGCTTTTCTCTCACTTGATAAAAAACTGAAACTTTTATTGACTTGGTCCTTTGCAGGCAACATTTTCATCTCTCAACCGTTTTCTAATCAGCAACCAAATGGTGACGTTTTCAGATTCTTTGTTTTGGTGACCAAGAGTCCAAGAAGTTGATTTTTTACAGCAATAGATAACAAAAAAATCTAGTTTTGTGGGTCATTGAGGATCCTCAGTGGTCCAGGTCAGGCTTATCTAAGTAACACTGGGTCAAGGCAGCTGGACTGAGTTGAAGATTATCGCAGTAGTTGACTATTACCTTTCGATCTACCATAGACAACAATGGATGATGCTAACATGACTTTGGTTCGTGGAGTTTGCTATTTGAACGTCTCCATGTGAATGAATAAATAAATGAGATTTATTGTGGATCATTTGGATTAGAGAAAGAACAGGATGACAAAGACAAAACCTCCAAAATAAACTCAACAGATGTCAGTCCAAGCTAAAGATTTTTTAACACTTATCCTTCTTAAGCTACCAAAAAAATAAAAAATAAAGTTCACAGCAACAGGCAGAAATATTACTATTGTCATTTCTGATATTTGAAGTGACACAATTTTTAAACATCCTTTGATATTTCATGCTTTGATTGGTTTCATGTTTGAAGATTTCCAGAACAATAACTCCACAGTTTTATACTCCTCACAATGACTTTTTACATTTGTTCATATTTCAGGTTTTTCCAAATACAAACATTCCTCTCAGGCTGTATTTCATTTAAACAACCTCTGGATATTTTGTGGCAACCGTCCTTTTTTTTGGCTTTATACATAATTTGAATTGTTTTTGATGTTGGTTGTTTGGAGCCAGAAGCGACCATATTTGGATAAGAAGGAAGGAGTGAGGAGGCGGGGCTAAGCCAGACCACCTGGAAATCAGCAGGATGTTGATGATGAGATGATTTTCAGATGGACCACCAGAGGACATCACAGGGAATTATGGGAGAAATGTATTGTCTCTAGTGGTCAGTGGTGGTATTGCAGTTTTTTTCTGCATTGGCCTTATTTTTGAGCCTCGGTTGCTTTATCCACCCTGTGCTAACTACTGATACAAAAACACAAACCAAAAACAAAAAAATAATAATATTCTTCTCTCGCTATTTGTAATTTTTTTTTTTTTTTTTTTTTTAAACAAATAAAAATATACATAATAGAATATTTTGTGTTTTTTTAGCCTGCAGGACACATCCAGTTCATATTAAAATAAAGTCCTTTAAATCTCCAGCTGCACCAACCTTAGCTAAGCAGAAAGCCGTGAGAGGCATGACGCCGTACTGGGCCAGGATCGCGAGGCCGACCCCTTTAGGTCTCACTATGTGTTTCTGGAAAAAACAAGGAAGCAAATCAGAAATATGATCATAAACACCGTCTGAATGATTTCTACTGATTTGTGAGGACTCCTGAAGTCACCTTGATCTTGGACACTTCCATGGTGCATCCCAGTGCAGCCATGGTGATGGCTAGGACCACTATCAGCGATATGTTGATGACTTTGTCCATCACCGGAGACATCAGAGACGTGTAACCGGTGCTGGTGTTGGTGGCCGTCATGTTGAAGAAGCTGCTGTTCTGCCAGAAATCTGGATCAGAAACCAGGTCTGTGGTGGGGTTGATGTTGTGCTTCATGTCGGAGCTGAAAACACAGACAGAGTAAGACACAGGAGAAGAAGAAGAGGAGGAAGAGGAGGAGGAGGAGGAGGAGAGAGTCGACTGTTCGCTCAGAAACGATTCAGGTGAAACGTAACATCACGAGGAGGCCTCAGAGTTTCCTCATTTCCTCGTCCATCAGTCACACACAAGACTTCAGCTGCTCTTTGTGATCGCACAATCAGAGCATGACCAGAGGGAGGCAGACACACACACCTCTTCATCCCCCAGATAACAGCACAGTCTGTCAGCCTCTGCAATGGTGACAAGGTTGAATATTTCATCTGAGGAGGAACAGTTTACTTTAGGTGTGGTCTTCACACTTAATGCACCAACATGGGAAGTTTTTACACAACATTTTGTAGTTTTTACACAACATCGCACAGTTTTTCTCAAGATTTTCTGCTTTTACGCAACAATTTATGCAACATTTTCTAGCTTTTTTTGAATTTTTTGAACAATTTCTTATATTCACACATTTTCTAGTTGTTTTTACTCAACATTTTTGGGTTTTTCTGCATCATTTTGTGGCTTTTACCAAATCATTTGTGGCATTTACACAACATTTTGTAGTTTATATTGCGTATTTCTGAATTTCTACCAGACATCTTATGGATTTTACATGACATCTTCTAGTGTTTTGTTGTTTTTATCCAAGATCTTATGGTTTTACTCAAGGTTTTTTGCTTTTATGCCAAATTGTGTAGCTTTTATTCAACAATTTGTTGTATTTACAAAACATTTTCTAGTTTTTATGCAACATTGTGTAATTTTTACCCAAGATTTTGTGCTTCTACTCAACATTTTGTGGATTTTATTCAGCAGCTTTTTTGAATGTACACAAAGTTTTATAAATTCTATGCAACATTGTGTAGTTTTTACACAACATTTCGTGCTTTTTCACAACATTTTATGGATTTTATTCAGCAATTTTTTGGTATCTACACAAAGTTTTAGAGTTTTTAAGCAACATTTTGTAGTTTTTACCCAAATATGTGAAGGTTTTTACCTCAGATTTTGTACTTTTACACAACATTTTGTGTCTTCTATCCAACAATTAGTTGTAGTTACCAAACATTTTGTACTGTTGTCCAACATATGGTTTTTACTCAAGATTTTGTAAAAAAAATTGTTGTATTTGTCACATTTTCTAGTTTTCACACAGCATTGTGCAGTTTTTACCCAAGATTTTATGCTTTTACACAACATTTTGTGGATTTTACTCAATTTGTGGTATTTTTACACATGCTGCCTTCAATTTACAACTGTTACACTTGAACACACACACACACACTTTCCCCTAAAGAAACAGCACAT
>OOFC01038812.1:0-15498 GCA_900323345.1 Pseudochromis fuscus
CAGCTACCAGGCTCGCTGGTTTGAGCGCGGCGAGGACCGCATCACAGGTGAGCCAGTTCACGTCTATAAGGGAGGCTACTGGGAAGCGAAGGACCGCAGCAGCTGGGACGACTGCCCTGACATATTTTGACCCCGGCATTGACTTCAAAGTGCCCTGAAGAGACTGACCATCGCCCGCTCGTCCTCCTCCTTGGACGACCGCTTCCCTCCAGTGGCTCTCTGTTTTAAGAGATCTCCAGGATGGTCATCGCTGTCTGATCGAGAGGAAGAGCAGGATTTTTCCCCCTCCCCTCGTCCTGTTTCGGTTCCTGTCTTCTTGAGTCTTAGCATCTACTCCCTGTGTTGCTGTCACATATCTGAGAGGACTGGGGTGACGGTTTTCTGTGCTGTTTGGGGCCTTTAGTATAAGGTGTAGGACATGAAGATAAACAGTGCTTCCAAATCTATCGTAGATCGTTCTTCGAGTCTCTCTGCTCACGTTGATTCAGTCTGTCAGATCAGGAGGTTTTAAACTGATACCACCCTGTGTGATAGTGTAGTGTTCCTATTGTCATCCACAGCGTTGTCTGCTTTGGTAATAACTCTAAAAGAAAAAGGGGGTAAAACCTGGTTAATATATACATTTACATATAAATATGATTCAAATAATTTTCATTCAATGTCAACTGGTGGCCTTCAAGAAGTTAATTATTTTTTTTTGTTTATTTTTCTGATTTAGTGTCTTAATGTAATGAAGGTTCTAGTGTGTGTGAGTGTGAGACTGCTTATCTGCTCTTCCATGATGATACAACATGGCCACTGTGCACTGCAGTGTGCTTTAAAAAATATGATTGTCTAAAAAAAAAAAATAGTTGACCATCCACACTGTCATGTTTCATAGTTAACAGATTTTTATTTCTTTATCAAGGTCTAATAAAAAAGAAAAAAATCATTGTTTGGCTCCGTGGCCGTAACACTTTTTCTCGCCGCCTTAGAAATGAGCAACCTGCTCTCACTTGTCTTTACATCACACCTGAGTGGAAGTGATGTCTACGTTTGAAGCTGGTTTCTGCAAAATGGTAAAATGTTTGTTCCACCTCACATTTTATTTGATCATGAAATCACACTTTGGAATAATGTTTTTGCCATTTTGCCGATTTAAAGTCAGATGGCAGTTTAAAAAAAAAAAAAAGTTTTAAATGGTTGTGTTTTTGTGTCGACGGTAACACAAACAAACGAGCAAAGACAACAATAAAAAAGTAAATGCAGTGGTGAAGATGGACATCGCACTGCTGTGTATCTGCTGAAGAGTTCATACATATGCAAGTACGTTCTGACACCAAAAACATGGGATATAATGTGTGTGTGTGTGTGTGTGCGCATTTCATAATATTGTTTGTAAGTGTACTTAAAAATGAAGAATAAAGAAACAAAGAATTTAAAAGCATTGCAAATAACTATGATTTTATAAATGTATAGAAATTCATATTATAGTATTGACAACTGTAAGGTAGTTTTTTCTTGTATTTTTTGGTTCCTCTTGTACTATGGGAAGAGGACTGTCTTGATTTTCAGTAAAAAAAAACAAAGGGAGTTTACGTACTTGATGCAGAGGGGAGACATGATGACATTGTTCAGTATTTTGTATTAACACAGAAAAAGAAAATCTAATAAATGCTGTGATGTCAAACACAAGCTTTTCATATTGTTCTTTAAGCTCCGTACAGTTGCAACATGTATCCTTATGTTCGGATGGTGCCGTTGAAGAGATGACACATACTGCCATTTTTTTCATAACTTGGTCACTGCTTAGGGGGCTTTGTTGAAAACCTATACCCCAATCCTGCATGTTTTAGATGTGTCCCTCTTCAAACACCTGATTCAAATGACCCACTCATCATCAAGCTCTGCAGAAGCCTGATAACGATCCTGATCATTTGAATCAGGTGTGTAGAAAGAGGGACACATCTAAAACATGCAGGATAGGGGCTCTCGAGGACCAGGATTGGACACAATCTGAGACACTTTGGTGGAGATCAGACATGGATTGAGTCTTGGCGGAGGTTTGTTCTCTCTCTAGTAACTGTGAATTCATAATTATTGAACATTGTACCTGCCAAACTTCAGCATTTAGCTCAAAGCACTGCAGTGGTATAGTTCAGCCTCGCTTACATCTAATAAATAACATAAAAAATGATCCGTAAAGTTTCACACTTCTGATAAAATAGGCAGGAAGTAGAAAATGTAGTTGCCACTCGGTACAAATGTCACCTGTATTGTCCTTAAATCTGTGTTGTCCTGAAACCCCCGGCTGGTTCTCTAGTTATTTAAGAGCCGCTTCTTCCACTGTCCACATCACAGGCGCCTCTCTTGCTGTGTCATGCCAGCAGATTTATTTTTAGCCAATATTTCTGAAAGGCAGACTGGAACCTACCATCCTATACACGGGGCACAGAGAAAACAGGGAGTTGGGGAAAGTTGGGGAGGGGCTTGCTTTTGGGCTAACCTCACAGCTGTTGTGTCCACAGGAAGCGACTGATGCGCGACATCCCACTCAGGACACACCCTGCCTCCGATACAGTGTAGTGCAGTGCAGTGCAGTGGACAAGAGGTGGTTGAGAGACGGTGAGAGTTTGCATAACAGGCAGTAACAGCCTGTACAGAGGGATGGATGTGAATGCTGAATCAGTGAAACTGCATGAAAGCCTGGGAGAGGGTGGAAAAGGGTAAACGGCAGGGGGGAGAGGGAAGAGGAGGGGGACAGCCAGGGTAGACTGGGTAAGATGTACACTATGATTCCTTGTCAGTCATTTCATCTATTATTCGTGGAGCTAACAGTTGACCCTTGTTTACCTAAAGCTTTCCTTAAGAGACTTTAAACAGACTTTAATCTCAGAGTACAGAACTTAACTAGGGTTTAAACCGGAGCGTCCCCTTTTACAGTTGTCAGCAAACCAGAAAAGCCAGGTAAGATTTCACCAATCAATATCTCTGCTTTGTGTCGCAATGTTGTCTTCAATGTGTACCCAGTGACATCAGTATTAACTGACACGTCCCACTCAGTGGAACAAATGCAGGAAATCTAATTTGTGGCTTGACATCATTTGACACTGATGCTGAGTAAAAACAGATACAAACCGTGTACTAACAGAGGAAATGCAACTCAATCTGTGCATCTGATCCACTCAGACCAGGAGGTACACGAGGACTGAGCTGTGTTTCTGTTGCATATGCCTCTCTGTATCTCCGGCTGCACTCAGTCAGATGGAGGTGGATGAGGTGGTGAGCTTGCCAAGGTTGCCCCGGGTCGCTGTGTGTGGCGGTACCCATGGCAACGAACTGTCTGGGGTGTACTTGGTGAGGGAGCTGCTGAAGGTGGAGAGGAAGGCGACGGAGAGAAGAGACGAGGAGGATCACGAGCCGGCGTCGGTGCAGATGGTGCTGTCGAACCCACGGGCCATGCAGCAGTGCCGCAGATACATCGACACCGACCTGAACCGCTGCTTCACCCACATCAGCCTCAAGTAAGTAAGGTGATGAGAGAGGATGCTGTTGCCCATGGTAACGGTTTAGACAATGATGAGTTGCCACTTTGTCTCTCACACAGTGGTTCCATATCTGACCCGGCCCCCTACGAGATGATTAGGTCTCGTGAACTGAACTCCCTGCTGGGTCCCAAAGGCAGTCCACAGGCGGTGGATCTGGTTTGTGACCTCCACAACACCACCGCCAACATGGGCCTGTGCTTCATCGCATACTCTGACTGTGACTGGATCTGCATGCACATATTCAAACATCTGCAGGTAAGAGACATTCCTCCTCACACGATTAAACTGAAATATACAAAGATTTGAACGTGATTATCTGACTTTTGTTTTTAGAGGAAGATGCCGGATACACCAATGAGATTCATCCATTTTGATGTCTCCAAAAAAGAGTCATATTCTCTTGATTCAGTAGGAAAACATGGCTTTGGTGAGTTTTCACTCTTGATGTGATACCAGTTTATCCAAAGCATTTGATTGTTGGATAATAAGTGAGTGTGTCGTTTAAAATCCCTTTTCTGCAGCCATGGAGATCGGCCCCCAACCCCACGGCGTGGTGAGGTCAAACATCTACACAACAATGAAAACCGGCGTGCAGCACATGCTCGACTGGGTCCACTTTTTTAACTCAGGTACAATTAAAGACAGGTTAGCAGTTGAGTATTTTTGCCTTGTTGCTGCAAAACTCAAATTCTTGCTGCATTTTTTTTTAAGCTCTTCTTTGTTTTCAGCCCTGTTCTGCTTTTTATCGTAAGGTACTGTGTTTGAAGGAGGGTTTTTAGATGTGTTTACCATGGTTAAACAAATCGACTACCCAAGAGACAACGACAATCACAACATCGCAGCAGCCATTCATCCTCAACTCCAGGTACGGCCTCGATACTTGGATCAAAATGTTGCTCATTCAAATGATGTAAACTTGGATTTAGACGGGAGTGGATGAATAAAAAAATGGAATAAAAAAATAAACCACCTAACAATGAAGTACAAGATACCTTCAGTTATACAAAGACATGAATATGAAGAAAGATCAAAAGCCTTTTGTCCTTGGACACATAACAAGCCTTGGTTGAAATCCACTTTATTCTTGCATGAATCATGTCTAATATCCAGTATGTTGCCTTACCTGCCTTTTATAAATCATTTGTATTTGTGTATAAGCCAGTATATTACAGAATATAATCCATGTAGTTGACAATACAGGGTGGAGTTTGTTTTGCTCATAGCAGACAGCACCAATAAAACTAAATTAAACCCGTGACAAAGCTGTTTAATCTGCTGTAGTTAGTTGAGTCTAGTGGATTTGATCCACCTAAAAATACACTGAATATCACAAACCACATTTCTTATACTTTGCTTATTATCAATATTATTATCTTTACAAAATAAGGTTTTTTTTTTTTTGGGGGTTTTTTTTTTTTAAAAAAAGCAGGTATAAGTACAAACATAATTTATGGAAAACTTTTTAATATTTGAAATAAATTCCAAATTGACCACCAGGACGGGTACTACAAGGTGTAAATGTAGCGATGGAAACCACAGTGATTGATTTTATAGACAAGTTGACACTTTTGAATGAAGGTCGAGGGATGGCTGAAGCCACTGGGTCTGAATCATCAAGATCCTGGCTCCTTGTTCGGCCTCAGTGTGAGGTATACTTGAGGGTGTGGCTGATGTGACTGACAGGTCTGGACAGTTTTCAAAAAAGGATCCATCGACCCACCCCCTTGCTGCTCTCTAGCTCCACCCTTTTATCCAAATATGGTCGCTTCTGGTTCCAAAACACCAAGATGGTGATGGGCAAATGCCAAAGTCGAGGCTTTAAAACATTAGTATGACTCTTGAAACCAAGGTCACCGCCCAGTGTGTATGAGACTCGAGTTCAGGTCTGGTTTCTAGGGGTCCCCAAACTTTGTTGCACCACGGACCGGTGTAAGGTCGGCATTATTTTCACGGACCGGCCTTAAAGGTGTGGCCAATAAATACAGCAAAAATAAAATAACACAACCGGCATATAAAACAAATATGTCCCCATTAAAACAAACAAGCTCTCTAAAGGCTGTTTTTACTCATTTAACTAGTTTGCGGACTAGCTTTTTTGGGTAAAGTCTCTGATCAAGTGACCGAGACAAGCTCATTAACGTGTTGCGAGAGAATCCGGTCAATTTTCAAAATAAAACGCCTTTCAGACTCTAATAATCAATACAACGGAAATTATATAAATTAATCATTCTTTCTGTGCGGACTGGTACCAGTCCCCGGCCTGGTGGTTGGGGACCACTGCTCTAGAAAACAGGCCTGTCAAGCAAATTATCCATACCTAAATATTTTTGAAGCCTACTCTTAGTGATGATTATTTTTTCAGATGGACCACCACATCACTAAAAAGAAGAATTGACTTTAGCTAATGATAAAAAAATTATTTTTGAATGGAAGTCAATCAGAGCCTCTAGTGATCAAAGGGGGTATTACATCTATTTGCTCTTCTACATTGGCCTAATTTTTGAGCCCTGCTTGCTTCATCCATTCCTACAGTCTATGCTTCTGACCACTGTCTCTCTCTCTTTTTTTTTTTTTTAGTTTCCCAGTTGTTGTAATCTTCACATATAAAACTGGAGATTGCTTGATTGCCTCATTTGTCTGATTTCCCTCACAGGACCGAGATTTCTGCCTGCTCCACCCTGAGGACCCGCTGTTTCAGACGTTCTCAGGCGAAACACTGAGATATAAAGGCAATGAACCTCTCTATCCTTTCTTCATCAATGAATGTGCTTACTATGAGAAGGGCATCGCTCTCTCCCTGGCCAGAAAGAAGCGCGTGATGGTTCCTGCGATCCGGGTGCGGACAGAGCAGGAGCACCAAGATGATGATGAGGAGTTTGCATCGGAGGAAGAGGAGTGACGATGTCCCCCACACAAGACTGACTGATGTGACTCTGGAATAAATTTTTAAGAAAGCATTTTATTGAAATGACAGCATGTTTACGCTTGCATACACTCACGATATTTACGTGTACAATTATGAACTGTTTCAGCTCACGGCTGGAGAATGAGCAGCACTTTCACAGACGTCATACATGATGCTACAGTGCATTCAGGGATACAACGGCTTCTTGTATTTAAAGGCTGAATGTGCGGAGTACAGTTTGTATTTCATGAGACCGATCAGACCACAAACAGTTCATCATTCCACAAATATTCATGAATGTGACTGAAACCTTGTTACTCTATACACAGCACGGTTTCAAGGGTAATAATGTGTTTTTTTTTCTAAATTATTTCCTTATTTGGACATTTACAGTGTCAAAAAATAGAAATTCACTACTGATCACTACAGCAATATTCAGGATATGTTCAAAATGAATTTAAGTGCAAAGGAATACTGTATCGTATCATAATATGGCCTTTAAAGTACATTCATAATGCCAAAGAGGGAAAAGCAATTCCCCTTAATCCTGTTGAATCATTTCATTTGTTAGTTTTTTCATAATGGTAATACCAAAAAGAAATTTATAAGGGAACCAAGGAATAATAAATATGATTCAATTAAATAACAACAGACACCAAATAACAAACCAAAGTCACCAAAGGAATAAATATGAGCGTATAAGGTCAACAAAACTGACTAGTTAGCACTACTTTGTTGAGTAAAGGAGGATGTTTTCATCTTTTCTACAAAATCAGTCAAAACAGTAAAAATATGCAAGAAAATAGCAAACAAAACAATAAACTGGGTGCCAGAACAATAAATAAATATCAAAAACATTACAGAAATCTTTTGTAATAACAGAAACAAATACATTAATAGTCACTGTCGCTCTCAGCGCGCTCCTCGTCAATGCCCACATGTAAAGCAGCTAAAGTCAGAGACTGGTTATTAATCAACAGAAACCCCTGTCAAGAAAACATCTTGCAGTTGTTGTCTTTTGCTGCAGGAAAACAAACTCGGGGTGTGTCCGTACCCCTGATCATTACTGACAGGTGTACAGGACTCATGAATGAAAAGCAGGAATGTCACCACACCCGCCTCTGGGTGTGATCAGAGGTGAAGCAGACGGGAAAATTTCAACCAACAAAGATTCGCAAAACCAAATTTCATACCACAAACTGAACACGTCACGTACAGCTGTGTGTACTAATCCCTATAGTATTTTTTTGGATTGATGCAAGATGGTTATCAATGGCCACCGACCCATGTGTGACGTTTTCCTGTTATGTAATATTTGTTTTGTTTTTTTCCAATTGCATCTCCTCTGTTTGAATAGAGCATTGTGTTCGAGGACAGGTCAACAAGAGTCAAACAGCTTCAACATGCAGACTTACATCAGATTTGACACAACCGTTGTTTGGGTCTTGTTAAATAGTTTTGGACACAACTTATTTGAGACTGAAATAAAATGGGCGTATCTATTATTATGATTATACAGTAAACTGTACACACAGTAACATCCCTATAATCAAATATGGCAATTAAAAGGAAGCTGTAAAATTCAAAGTGCAAGTCAAAGTAAGTTGAACCTGTCTGGACAGTAATTTATTTCCTTGTTGTCATTATTTCTTCCAAAAATTTGTATATCATGTTTGCTGCAGCTGTTTAATGCCTGATAACTTATCACTTCCTGTATAAATGCTGATCTGCAGTTTAGTCGGATCCAACATCATCTTCAGAGTCTCGATTGAATTTTGCAGCTTGTATTAGTAGCAGCAGTATGAAAGTGGGACACAGCTTGGTGTTGAGTTGAACCAAACATATGCTGTACTATACACATCTTTGTGGTTGACCTTTTCAAATTAGTTTCATGACCTCCTCGAGAGATGAAGATCAAATCTTTTAATGCAGCAGATATGGTCATTACTAGAGAGCGTGTGCACTTTAATCCATCACAGGGCAAAGAAAATGCACAGATTAACCCACATGTTGCTCTGAGATCATCTGAAAATGCATCTTGGTGACAGATGAATTAAAACAGGGGTGGGGTCTGAGATCCAGAGCTGAATCTCCGTCTATGCCACCCGGTAGGCGGTCATGCGGTAGTAGTTCTGACTGTGGCTGCGCGCCGCCCACACCAGCAGCGCGGCGGCCATCATGTGCAGGGGTGAGGAAATGAGGGCCAGGTAGAGGGACCAGCCCAGGGAGCCATCCACTTTGTCAGGAAGCATCGACACCCTGTGGAGCAGGTCCATCCCAGCCAGGTAGCAGCACACCGTGGCTAAGGTGCAAAGACCTGCGGGGGCACAAGGAGCGGATTGATTCACAATGTGCTCGGATGATTGGGTGGAAACTTGAATTTTGCTTTTGTAATTCCTCAAACAACAAATCCTACCAGTGTAATGTTGTAGGTAAAGGGAAGGTATTAATAACCAAGAACATTAAGTTCAAGTGCCTATAAAACAATGGGCCTGAAGCTGTTATTGAAATACAACCATTATTATTTATGAATGTTATTGTGTACAACTGGGGTTTTCTGCTTAAGCTGTGCATACTGTGGAGATACAGCTTTCCCCACACATTGCGTGACAACAGTAGACTCACAGCTATTTGATTCTGATGCTTTATTTGCTCAGTATGTTCCACGACTCTTCCAGTTTTGATTTATTGTATGTTGTAAGTCAATAAAGTTCAAGCCCATCAAGTTCCATATATTGTTTTCATTGTCAACAACCTTTTTATAGACTTGGATTCAGACTTGGGCGTCAGGTTTGCATGACAATTGCTAGTACTCGAACCAAAGTTACATCGGGACAAAAAGATTCCCCAGGCTAATTATGGGCAAATTATTAGTTAGCAAATTCTCCGTAGTGGTGACTCACATGAGAAAAACTTCGTAACTAGTAAATGATGCATTTGAATAGGTCCTACCAGCCAGCAGGTGAAGCACTCCTATACCGAGGGTGGGGGTGAGGCTTCGGCAGAGACAAGCGCAGAACCCAGTGAGGCCTGCCAACACCACCACACCCAGAGAGATCAGCGGCAACAGAAACTGGCACCGCCACAGATCTATAAATACATACACAGCACATCAACATGCATGCTAGTAAATGAGGCCTTCTTCCTAATCATGGTGAATGTATTATTCAACATCACAAACAGAACAGGCTGGTGTATATATTCTTTGTACAACAACATGCAATTTATCTTTTGTATTCATTAAAAAAAAAAACAACATGGCTGAACTTACAGGTGCGCAGCATGTCCTCGCCGCTGTTGTGGTTCCCCGGTTCTTTATACTTAGGAGTGAACTGCTGAGGTAGAGTGAAGCTTCGACACTCCAGCACCATCTTGACATCTAAAAGACATCAGAGACCAGTGTTTGATCATTTCATATGTCATTTGTTTTTATTCAGTTTCATATTTTTCTAGAACTGTGTGGATCTTCTGTGGAGAAGTTGGTTCTCTACTAACATCATGATAAAAAAATAAACACTTTTGTGGTTCATAACTTTACCTTAAAAGGAACATTTGCCCCAATACACATGCACCAGTGTTCTAGCACTGAAATCAGTAAGTAGACTGAGATCAGATTAATTGGCAACAGTGCTGGTAATTGATTAATCATGTACCGTATGTTCGTGTCAACATCAAATGTTTCCCAGTTTTCCATTACACTAAACTCAGCCTCCGGGGGTTTTTACTGTTGGTGGGATAAAAAGCCATTTGAACAGAAAATAATGGCCAGACCTTTGGATATTGTCACTCATAGGATGCAATAATACAACCGATATTACAACAGCCAGACAATAAATAAAAAGTAATTTAGGGAAACTTTAAAACAAATGACTGTGTTTTCCAAACTAGATTCTGATGCATGGTCTTCAGTGGAGCATCCTGACAAAAGGTGGAGTAAACCTGGGGGCTTTTGGGAGTTTTTATGGGCCCATGGGGGTTTTGGCAGTTTCCCATTTTGTGCAGATGGTAATCCACAGCCCCGATCACGACACAAACAGACCTGAATCTTTGTGGTTTACCATCTCCACAACTAGAAAAGAGAATACAGTTATTATTAAACAGATACCAGTCGTGAGAGGATCTTCTGGGCTTTTCCATTTATATCTGACCCCTGTGACTAAACAACACGTGAGAGACACAAAGGATGCTAAATTCCTGGGTGACAGAAGTGAGACACACCTCTTCCTGGGACAACGTGCGCACCTTTACAGTTTGAAACTCCTGAGACATCACCACGCACCAGTCAGCAGGTGGGGTCAGTTATGTAATCGTACCTGGCTCCTTGTACCAGTGCGCGTTGGCAGGGACGAGCACACACCGCCACCAGAGGCCCACAGTCCCGTTGAGGCGGAACAGGGTGTCGCTGTAGGTTTTCTCATCAAACTCTCCGTCTATGAACTCCTCGTACAGGGAGCGCAGCTCGGACACGTTGGCCTCTCCGCGCACGGTGGGGCTGCTGTACTGGTACCAGTGCTGCGTCCCCACGGCCACCGACAGATACACGGTGGCCAGGAGGCTCAGCACGCAGGCGATGACCAGAGCTGTGGCGTAGCGGTTGTCAACCATTGTTCACCCAGACAGAGACACGTCAAAAGGGATTAAGTTGATCCCAGTAGTCAGATCGTCGCGCATCAATTTGGTCGATCCTCCGATGCTTGCCCCACACTTTTTAACCCACTCACTCTGACATTGTTAAATCTGAAAGAATGAAGGATGCAACAGCCCACGGCAGGCTTTTTCAAATGTTATTTTAATGATTGATTCCCATCCTCAGTGCTGAACTAACAGTCAGCAGCCCTGCAGCCCGGCTTGGATGCGCCATCTGTTCCCTTGTCCCACTTCCACAGATGGTGGGTGGTCCGATGCTGCAAACGGATCTCACACAGCTACAGTCCGCAATAACAACTCCTCTTCAGCGAACAAAGTTAAACAGGCCGATATCAGAAGATGTCCCACGCAGCAGCAGCCTGCAAATGCAAATTGCACGCGCCGGTTTTGGATGGAGAGGCTGATGCCGGGTGCGCCGAGGATGAGGACAGTTGTAAACACACTAATCCCTGCGTTTTCCTCTTCCGGGTCTGCTGATCAGCAGGAATAAAAATAACCTTTTCCCAGCCAGTACGCTCCTGTGTGTATCTGTAGTACGTTATGACGTTACTGATGCAAAAAAAAACAAAAAAACCCACACAAAATAAGTCACATCAGTATAAAATCCTGGTGCAGTTTTCACAGAGATTAACAGTTGTAACCTCAGTTATTCTAAACAGTGATCCATCAACTTTATCTATCTATCTATCTATCTATCTATCTATCTATCTATCTATCTATCTATCTATCTATCTATCTATCTATCATATGAAATATTGTCAGGAACGGAAGTGCAGGATATTAGAAATACTTCCCATCCACTGTCAATATTATTTGAATTTTTCTGATCTATTATTATGTATTAATCTGCACATTTATATTTGGTTGACACTTACATTTCACAACACAAACGTCTCTTTCAAAGCCCTACAATAAAAGCTTTTTTTCAGTCTGCCTGTAAGTATGAATTGGAGTTTCCCCATTGTGAAGGCTGTGAGAGGTGAAGGCTCAGACTGTTGGACTTAATGGATCCAGGACACAGATGCATCACATGCATTGTACACATCTGACAAATTCGGACAGTCTCTTTGGCCTGTTATACTCCACAAGTTACATATTTGAAACATTTAAAGTCTCTTCCTGGTATTGATTGGTAGATGAGAGGCCCCGTTTACCTAAATTAGTAAAGACACATGATACACAGAGAGACTTATAGATAGATAGATGAAATAAGTAACAATAAATAACAATTTAAAACATGTCCAGTCAGGATAAAGGACTCCATAATTAAAAGGAGCCACCTGACACCTGCTCCAATATGGAAAATATAATATACACACTCATGGTTCCTTCCTCCAAGTAACAATAGGTTTTACAGGAGGTGAGATGTTCAACAGCTATGTTGAAGTATTTTATTGATGTAGGTGTGACCACTGTTCAACATTAGTCAACAACAATTGACAGTTTTAAAAGTTGGAAAGGTGGAGGTATTAAAGACTCGTGACCATTCTTGGTCATATGCAATAAATTGAGTTGGTTGTATTTCAAAATCACTGAAGCAGCTTAATATTAATGACTCCACCAGACACCGACTCTTTTCACTCCATCACCACTACTTTGAACATTCAAAATAATATACAGTGAAGCATACATATGCAAAAATATATAAATACGTGTATGTAAATATATATGTATCGCCAGAAGAGGGCGCCATGTCTTACCAGTTAATACTTGTTTAATTGACAATAAAACTATGGTGTCCTAGTCTGTACATTAAAAACAGCAAGGTTTGGAGATCTGAAACCAGGAGAAGAGTTCTTCGAGCATCAGTCCCCACTTGCTTGTGTATGTGTATTTGTTTCTTTTATTTTTGTGGTAGAGATGGGTCAAGAGAGCGTCTGATGGAACTCGTGAAAATCTTCTGCACATTTTGCCATGAAGATGAAAACAAGAGCAGTCATTTACCTGAAGACCGAACTAACAAAATGAACATTATTTTTTTACTGTGGCCTTTTGAACACAAACAGTCTTTTGAAATGCTTTTTACTTTAGTCTAGTTGTCCCTATTTGCAGGCCTTGTATTATTTGTAAAGAATTAAATCTCAGAGCCAAGATAAACTGCAGGCCTCTCCTTGTCTTTTATGTCTGAGCAAACCTGATGTTTCACACGAAGCATGGGACTGTTGCTTGTTTTAATAAACACCAACCCAAAAAACACAAATCATACAGGAAAATGTTTATGCATTTTAAAGATTTTCTCTTCAGATCATTTGCAAAGAGTCGTCACAGGTCAGAAGGCTAACTGCAATCAAGCCAGGTGACTTCAGATCTCTCAGTCGGCATGTTTAAACACAAACTGCCTCTAGACAATGCTGAGGATGATTTTGCAAGATTGCTTTCCAGTGTGGCTGGTTTTACTCGTCCAGCAAACAAGAATAAATGAGGGCATAGTGCTCGGCGCTCAGTGAGGCATTGTTAAGTGTGCTGTGCCCGATATGAAAATCTTTTTTGATAGCAGTGATGTTCTGCTGGCGATTCAAAGAGAAAGCAGCACGGATTCGATTGCTGGTTTGCCAGTCGCCATGACAACAGCCCCAGGCAGGATGCGGTGATGAAAAGTTTGTAAATATTGGTCCAGATTTTGAATTTTTGGATAAAAGAGCATTAAATACTTTGCCACTGATGGAAAAAAACTGAATTTGAAACATCAAATATTTTTAAATTGTGTCAACAAATTAATCTGAGGACGAAGAGAAGTGACTTCCTGTTCAAACAGACACCAAATAAACACATTGTACTCCTGTTACTATTGTTTATAGGAGGAGATTTACAGTATGGTGGAGTTTTATTTTTAATGTCCCCCTCATTGTCTACATATTTGAACCTTTTTGGTGCTCAGACCATAAGTACTTCTTAATTCTGCTCTTGAGCAGTGTTGATATATTTAAACTGGTTTCTTGAAGTTTCATCTCCTGTGAAGGTGCATTTTGCATCAAAGTAATGGAGAGGATCATGTATCACACCAAACACCTCACCAGGTGTCAAGTGTAGCCTAAGTATTGAAGTTCAGCATGCCTTAGTGGCAAATTTTCCTCGTCCTAGCACTTATAAAACACCTCACTCTAACAGAATAATTCAGCCCATTTCAGTTCTTTTCAGTGGAGGATGGTTTGGCCCAGACGTACATGAAATCCACCCTCTATACCAGGGAGTATTTGGAGTGTATAAATGCATGATAGTGTATAAATGTACTTGAAGAGAAGGCAAAAATATCTATTTTTTTCTTAAAAACAAAGTAAAAAGTAAAAGTAAAAATCAGAGTTATAAATCATGAAGCTGGCAGTTCTGTGTTAGACAGAGTTGAGATGTCATGTGGTGTGCTTGCCTATCAAAGGAATTATTTCCTGCATCTATTCTTGTGACATTAGACACTCCCTCCTTTTGTTATTGCACCTCTCTTTTGAAATTCATTTCTGATGAAGCGATGCTGAAGCCAAAACAAACTCATACCAACGAGTAGGACAAATATTTTTATACGCAACATAAGCAGAGAATAGCTTCTACTGAAAACATATTGTACATGATGTTTGAAGAGTAAATATCTAAATATGTGACAATAATGAAACAGTAAGAAGAATCATTTCTATTTCATGTCATGATCTCTTGTTTTTACTTCATTTTCCTCCCGTGTAGAAGTGTCTGTGTCTCTGGTTACTGTCTGTCGTCTTTACTTCTGCTCTTTGTTCCTTTTCCTCTGTGATTGTGTCCCCTTTTGAATTTTACCAATTACCGTATTTTCTGGACTATTGAGCGCACCTGTCTATAAGCCGCTGTTGAATTTATTTGAACAGTTTCATGTGGTCCACCAGACCATCAGACCAGGTCTGATGTTATGAGGCTAAATGTATCGGCACCACGGAGCTTGCTAGCTTGTAAAAAGCTAACTAGTGTCGTGCTGCCGATACATGAGCTACACCTGTGTTTAAGCCTCTTATAGTCCGGAAAATACGGTAGTTTTTGTCCTTCACCTCTATAAAGTCATGTCCTCAAGAAACCTCCTGTGTCCCTGGTGGTTTTTTTTTTGTTGTTTTGTTTTTTTGGACTTTCCCTGTTTTGGTTCTTTTGTGTTTCCTATCAGCTTTGGTTAATTAAAACTCGCTTTAAATACGAAGATGTCGTCCTCATCGTCCTTTTTGGGTACCTTACCTGCCCCTCCTCAACATTTCATTTCTTTATATTCTCCAAAGTCACATGATCCAGAGTGAAATCAATTATACTGAATTTAATTTATTAGAAAAGTGTCAAAACACAATAAAATCATATCGTATCTGGACATGCTACACAGTGCATGTTCTCAATATGACCAATAAGATATGCAGTGGTGATGTATTAATTTACGGATCAATTATATATATAATCAGTTACAACTGCAGCATATTA
>OOFC01038817.1:0-13358 GCA_900323345.1 Pseudochromis fuscus
TTTTATCACATACGATGCCTTTTTAAACTCACTTCCTATGCTATGACTTTAAGTCGCATACTATACTCTGACTTTTTCAATCACATACTATAGTATGACTTTTTAAATTAAATAATGTACTATGATTTTTTCACTCACATACTATACTATGGCTTTTTAAATCACATACTATACTATGACTTTTTTAATCACATACTATACTATGACTTTTTAAAATCATATAATGTACTATAACTTTTTTCACTTACATACTATACTATGACTTTTTTTAATCACATACTATACTATGACTTTTTTAATCACATACTATACTATGACTTTTTAAAATCATATAATGTACTATAACTTTTTTCACTCACATACTATACTATGACTTTTCAAATCACATAGATAGATAGATAGATAGATAGATAGATAGATAGATAGATAGATAGATAGATAGATAGATAGATAGATAGATAGATAGAGAGATTCTTTATTAATCCCCATTAGGGGAAATTCAAATGTCCGGTAGCAAACACTCCAATACAGACGTTAAATCACAACAAGTAATGATAAAACAATAATAACAAGAAGAAGAATAAGAAGAGTGCACCAGCAAACAAGTACAGTTCGGTTCAGATGTGTGTTGTACAGTCTAATACCCGAAGGTACAACTGATAATGTACTATGACTTTTTAAATCACATAATGTACTATGATTTTTTCACTCACATACTATACTATGACTTTTTAATCACATACAAAACTGACTTTTTAATCACATACTATACTATGACTTTAAATCACATAATGTAGTATGACTTTAAAATCACATACTGTACTATGGCGTTTTTAATGATATACTATGACTTTTTTAACTCACATACTATGGGATCACGTTTTTAATTACCTTTACTATGAAGGTATTTACATAGTATACTGTTTTTTTAATGACATACTGCAGTATGACTTTTTTTTAATGACAAACTATACCATTACTTTTTTTGTTTAACCAGCATACACACACACACATTTACCACACATATGGATTTATCCCTTTACTATGACTTATATCATATACTATACTCTCGCTTGTTTTTCCACTAAACACTAGTACTTTATTCCCCAAAACATTTTGTACTGTCTTTCTCTTCCACGACATACTATAGCCTTTTTCCCTCAACATACTTTATTATACTTTGCTCTATGCACTATACTATTTACTTTACTATTTATGCACTATAAATCTTAATGTCCAAAACGTAATGTGAAACTGTCATAGTCAACCAAAAAAAAGTCTGCATCAATTTGATGAAGTAAGCATCTTTCCTCATGAATGCTCTCTGGAGATTAAAATAGAAACACATTGAAAGAACAACAACTCACAGGCGACAGTTTAACATTTTCAACTTGAAGTTTAATGTTAATTCCATGCTGTTTTTCAGTAAGAATACAGATGGTACTTGTGGCTCCGGTGAGAATATCCAGTAGTACAAATCAGTCACGTTACACATACTGAACAGAAGGAAGAGAGGAAATGAGAAGAAAGAGACGGAGTCGAGACGAGGAAACCTGAAAGAGTCAGGGGAGTAAAGATACAGCAGGCCTCTAGTTCCCAAACTGTTTTTATATAGTGCCAATGCAAAACTGCATTACATTACAATCAAAGAGTGTTGAGCATTCCCCTCCCACGCACACATACGCACATTTCGTCTGTTAAAAAGCCATTACCTAACTATCTGTCATTAGCAAAAGCGCTACAGCCTCGCAGCACAATACTTGGTCCGAGAGTGGACAAGAAGAGAGGTCAGAGTGATGTTGGGAGATGGGGGACATTCTGATGTTTGTCATTTAAAAAAACAAAAACAATGTGTTGAAGGAGCAGGTTTGGTAACCACAAAGTAAAGAGGGCACTTGGTTCTTCCTAAAAGCTTTAACGCATCCCTTTTAAACCTTCCATCGCTGCTGTGTTTCCTCATTGTGATAACTGAAGTGTTCCAAAACTGACAGAAGCATGGACAAGATATTGTTCTTAAACACACATACACAGGAACAAATTTTGAATAGCAGTATCGTCTTTAAATAAACCCTTGCATATGTGTGTTACAAATACAGGCAAGCGTACTTGGCAACAGATGATACAGCAAAGTAAAGCAAAATAAAAACAGTAAAAGAGGACAACCAACCTTAAAGGGTACAGGCTTGCAAAAAAAGGAGTCAAAGTAAAGTAAAACCCTGGGTAGTGGAAATGAAAACCCGAGTGGGCCCTAAGGGGACTGGACTGGGAGATGGCGTGCATACGAGGAGAAAGGGTGAGACAGGTGGGTAGAAATGGTTGGAAAAGGTAGAGAAAGAGTGTGGGCTGTAGTATAAACCCAGGTGGAAACTGTGGCTGGGGACAGGAGCTAGTGCTGGGAGGAGAGAAATAAGAGAAGAGGAGGAGGAGTAGGAGGAGGAGGAAGAGGAGGAGGGCTTGTCGTTTGTTGTTCAGTCTCACTGGCCCTCATCCTGCGCATCTTGCAGTGCATCTTTGTTCTGTTCTTCACCTGAGACGAAGACAAAAACACCAACAGTCAGTGAGGCTGCTGCCATCTGCATATTCACACATTCACAAATCGACTGCATCAACAGATCAGTGAGCATCAGGCGGTGGAAAGATTCTCGAGTGAAGCTGCAGAGACGCTGGATTTGAAAGCTGTTTGTTTTTGGAGATTGACCCATATAGCAAGTCCAAGTCCTGGCAACTTCCAGTGACACTGTGGTACTTTATTTTGGAAAGAATTTGTACAGTGGTTGATGCCAAGTGAAATCATTTTTGATCACATTTAAATTGTGCCACAAAATTATTTGCTTAGTAATTTAAAAGTTGATCATAATTTTCACTGTTGGCACTAAATCACACTAAACCTGGTGGCACTTCACAGCAAATTGCAACTGTCTTAAACATTTAGCTTTTGGCAAACAGTACACGTGCAATTAATGGTCCAAATCAAATAATGTAAAAAAAACAGACAAAAAAAAATCTCTCACTACTGCCTCGACTGTACTTTTTTTTCCCTTCCAAAATAAAGTCCTATGATGGTCACCAGGGGAAGTGGGACTACACTTTTCTATATGGGTCACACGCTAGTCTGTAATTTAGTGTCAACATCAAGTTTGGACCAAAACCTGTTACACATTAAAACTTGCAGAGCTACTTAAAAAACAAAACAAAGTATAAATAACAAGGGAGGTCACAATTCAAACTTTTCCTGAAGTCAAAAAACACCAAGAAAAGACTGAAACCAACAAGTAAAATGAGGGATCACTGTGACGCTTGAACTGCAGCTGGGCTGCAACTAACAACTATTCTGATAGTCAATCAACTATTGAAATCATTAGTCAACGAATCGCATCATGAATCACAAAAAGATTGTTTAAATGTTGTCATTCATGAATGTTATTGAAAGATAAAGACAAAGATGGTTACTTTATTCAAAAATATTTACTATCAACTTTGCTACCGATACAAAAGGGTAAAAAAACAAATCCACATTTCTTCTCCAAGGACAGACAGTGTTCAATAAACTATAACTAAATAAAACTGCCATTTTTTTCTAAACAAAGGAAAGTAATCCTTTTCTTTCCTGTATGTTTACTTGGTGCTGAATGCTGTTGCGTAACTGTGAGCAGAGATAGGAAGGAAGGATGTTTCACTCCTTTGAAAAACACATCTGGCACTCCTGCTCTACAGAGATGGTCAAAGTGGCTGTAAAGCTGTTTCTAAATCAACTACAGTGATGATATTTATCATAATGATGAAGCACCAGTGTCACAGTGCAGTTCAGTGATATTAGTCATGGCATTGTGCTGTAAGTATGGCAGGATAAA
This sequence comes from Pseudochromis fuscus, assembly GCA_900323345.1. Taxonomy (NCBI): domain Eukaryota; kingdom Metazoa; phylum Chordata; class Actinopteri; family Pseudochromidae; genus Pseudochromis; species Pseudochromis fuscus. The sequence goes on from OOFC01038817.1 coordinate 3,852, forward strand.
ATCACTGTTGGTTTCACCTTTTCATGGGGTGTGATGACAGAAAATCAAAGTTATCCTTTAAATATGATAAGAAACAAACACATTTACCAAAATAAAGGCCATATGTTGTGTTAGTATCAAGTACAGAAGTGGTGAGGGTCAAGGTTTACCACAAAGCCACCCGTGCAGTTCAGTAATGCAGAAGGTTTTAAAGTTGACATAACTGACAGTGTTTCCTCTGTGTTCATTTAGCAGCGATGCACCACAGCAAGGGAATCATGATAATAATTAATCATGTTCTTACCAAACTAAGGGCAGTCCAGAAGCTTTGCAAATGATTAATATCATCATCTCAATTTTAAACATAACTAAAACCCAAATACCAGAAATATGAAGTATTTCTCAAAGCACCAGAGTGGTGTTAAAGTGACAGAGGAAACACTGTGAAAGAAAAGGGTCCATCTATCTGTGTTGTTTCAGAAATGTGCCGATCAGTGGATCAATCATGCTATAAAAAATAAACAAACTCCCATCACTGAGCACAGACTGTGTCGACATGCAGGAGAGTGAACAAGAGTTAATTCACAGTGTCTTCCAAACAAGCTGTGGTCAGATTTACTAAGGGGGTAAAATGCCTTGTGAACCTGTACGACTGGTTGCTTAGAAAGGTTACCATAGAGACAGCACAGCCATCCGTGTAATGAAGAATTAAGAGGCACAAATAACAAAGGCGTGAGAATCCATCATGATTAAAATAGAAACCGTAACAGCGCTCATTAGCGCCACAGTGAACTGGGATGTGAGAAAGCTGCAGGAGACAGAGCAGCGGCATCACATGCTGTTAGACTGCAGTTATATTCACACTTCAATAAAAAAAACTGACGACCACAGACGTGATCTGCTGTGATACCGAGGAAGGAGCAGGGTGTCCGCAAGTTCTGTTGGTTCAATGATTTCATCTTTTTTCCACTGTGGAGGAAGTTTCTATGTTTCATTTGTCGAGGTTTAAACTTCACAGGATTCAGGCTTGTGATACTTTGTCAGTGAGATCAGGTTCTGTTTATTGACCTGGGCCATCTGGTGGTTTAAAGGTCAACATGCCCGCTATGAAACAACATCCTTTCTTTGTGTTAGTTTGGAGACCTACAGTGTTTGTCACCGTCCATCCCTCTCATCTTTACTTCTTGTTATCTCTGTCCTGTCATCTCATAAAAAAGGTTCACGACTGATTGTAAACCTCTGACTTTACCGTGTAAACACACTGAGGTGATTTTGTGATGTCACGCTGTACAAAGCTGAGTTAAATCACCACAGCTCAAAGACTGTAGAGAGTTTAGACTTGTTTGGAACGATGCTACTAACATTACATTTTAGGTATAGCTACTGAACATCTCAATTTCATTTTATTATCTTAGTTTAATTAATAATCACAACCTGTTGATTGACTGCAGATTATTTACAGACTATTTGGCTGAAATATTGAAGGTTAATGAGCAGAAAATTTAGGGTTTTTTTTCAATTATTAAACCCCAAAGACAAAACTGGATCCAAAATGGACCTAGGCATTGTAACTCAACATTGCATACAGAGCCTGAAACAGAAACTAAATCTGAGGGCATAATCACACTAAACACAAAATCTGATCCAATGTCCATATTGTTTCAAGACTGATTTGTAAAACTGTGAACCAGCCTTTCAAGTTGTTAAAATGATCTGCCCTCATCTTCTCTTGATCTATTGAGAAGCAGCAGCTCACCAGGAACTGGAGTCAGGACTTCAGCAGTTTATTCGACAGTACTGAGAAGTAACACAGTACCTGGGTTAAACTTTTACTGACTTGCGGACACCCTGGAGGCACTGAAATACTCCAAAGCACTCAAGTGGGGAAGCAATACAATCAGACAAATAACAGCTGTGCAGTCGTTGAAATCTGGAGTTTGTGCTGTGTGGACGTTAGTGAGGGATGTTAGGGTTGTGAGACTGAAGTGACAGCTCGAGGTGGAAAACAAGACAGGAGAGGAATGACTTACAAAATACACTTCTATAACGGAGAAGAGGGAAGGAAGAAGACTGTCCTTAAGAATCTACAGAGGAATGAGGGGAAGATGAAGAGTTAGAGTATGTGAGTACTGAGCCTGAGAGGATCGGGTGACGCCTCAGAGGAAAGGTTAGAGAACACCTGAAGTTATTCTGGATACTATTTCAGATTTAACACCACCAAACAAAAAATGTTCAAAGGGAACAAGTGCTGGTGACAGAGGAGAACCAATCAGGAGCTGGTGCTGGCCCAGAGACACAGATGTATCCACAACGGATGAAGGTAACGTGACGTCACCTGTTGGTTTGTGGAATTGAAGTCAGGAGTTTCGTATTTGTACGTTGCCATGTTGGTTCCTGGGAGCCATGAGTGACCATATTTGGATGTAAAGGGAGGAGTGAGGAGTCGGGATTGTCCCTTGAACCTGATGACACTGCCGAATGTGCATGAGACTTGAGATTATTTTTCCAAAAGCCTAATATTCATGTAATGGGGATTTTTTTTTTTTTTCCAGGTGGACCACCAGATCACTGAGAAGAATTAAGTTCATCTAATGACATGAAATGAATTGAGCCAAAAAAAATGAAATAGACAAAGCGACCAGGTCTGAAAAGTGGATTTTCTCTGGTTCAAAGGTCAGACCCGCCACCTCACTTCCCCCTTCACATCCTAATATGGTCACTTGTGGCACCAATGTTGAAATGGTAACTCCGGGCTTCAGAATGCGACTCCACAACTCGACGTCACGTTACCTTCGTCTATGCCCAGAAATGAGCAGCCAGGAATTCAGGAGTAACACTGAGGTGGTGAGAAGACAGGAAGACAGCTTCTCTTACCATCTCCCTGCACGTCTGAGGTCCATAGTGTCAAGTTGTCACGTAGCAACTGCATGATAAGTGTTGAGTCCTTATAGCTTTCCTCACTCAGCGTGTCCAGTTCTGCGATGGCATTATCAAACGCTTCCTTCGCCAACCTGTGAGGATGCAACACAACACGGTCAAACACACACAGGAAACTGAATACACTACACACTGCCTGGCAAAACACATTTGGAGAATCTGCACTATTTGTACTGCTACACTACTAATTGTGTTAACAACTGCAGCTGTGCAGAGGGAGCGAGGTTACATGTAGGGACAGATATTAATCTGGTTCCTGTAATAACTAGTTCTGAGCTGCCAGGTTTCCTGAGAATCACTCGGCTCCACCAGCGTCTCACAGCTGCAACACACACTCCTGTTTGTTTTCATGTAGGATTTGAGGAAGATATTAAAACATGTGGATGTAGTTTACCAAGCTGCAAGAAACTTATTACTTACTTATACCCTGAAAGGTTCATTGAGGGATTTGTTTTGAGCACCAATGCCTGAAATTGGTGTTTTTCCCCCTTTCGAAATACAGACACTTACCTGCAAGCACGGTCTGGTGAGTTGAGGATTTCATAATAGAAAACAGAAAAGTTAAGGGCCAGTCCCAGACGAATGGGATGCGTTGGAGGGAGTTCGATCATGGCGATGTCGCTCGCAGCTTTGTAGGCTACCAAACTGTTCTCCGCTGCCTCCTTCCTGTCGTTTCCTGTGGCAAACTCCGCCAGGTACCTGTGGTAATCTCCCTTCCTGAGCAGCGGAAACACAAAAAGGTCAGATATCACCTTTCATGCAATCACACACTTGGAAAAACAACAACAGAGGGAGAGTTCAGAGTGCTGCAGGGTAAAAATCATAGTTTCTGATTGAAAATGTCCTGTAATTTGCAATGTGCCCCAAAAAATACAGGAAGTTCAAACACGCTAAACAAAGATTTTCAATTAAGAAGCCTCCACATACACAGTCATAGGCTTTTGTCTTTTCTTTTTAAATACTTGATATAATAATAATAATCATCATAATTAACACTTGAACAATATTTCACCCAAATGTTTTACAGTGTTTGCAGACACTTAGATGAAACATAAATATATTAAAATATCCTTTTCTCACACTAATTTTCTCAGGTCAGCGCTGTCACAGCACACTTCAGTAAAATATTGAGTCAAGCTGCGAAATTGTGGTGTTTTAGTAACGCTGAATAAATGATGATAATGGCTCACTTTCATTACTGTCCATCAAGCTTTAAAAAGAAAAACAGCTTTACAAAGTAACTGGTGACAGTGATTGCATTACAACCAGCAAACACTAGTGGTAGTCTGCAGATGAATTAAACAAGGCACAAAAAAAACACAAAAGCAATGCCATGAAGAGCTGATTAGACTAAAGCTACATAATGAAGCAGTGATCTGGGGTCTATCTATAAATCATTTAAGCAGATATTAGGCTTCAAAAAGAGGAATACTGAGGGGCGTGGGTAGGTTGACAGGTCTGGTCACCAATGATTTACAGGTCAACTAGAGGCTCATTCATCAGTGATTTCTAGTCTCATACAAGTTCAAGTCAGACCCACCTATTCTCTCCTCCCTTCATATCCAAATATGGTCACTTCTGGCTCCAAATAAACCAACATGGCAACATTCAAACACCAAACTCCTGGCTTTGAAATCAGAGCTCAAAAACAAATGGATGACCTCATATCAGCTCTGTCCATTCTCTATACAGTCTATGGTTACTCTGGTGTGATGAGGTTTCATTTAATCATCTGTTTATTTAACAGAGGTACTGCATACTCCATTTCATGTGGTCTCCAGAAGGAAACTGAAACCCATTTAGATGCATTACAGACTCCCAGTGAAGGCACGGAGGAGAAAACACTGCCGGATCACTCTGCTTTCCCTCCACCGCCACAGACCTCAACTTCACCTCAACCGTTCCTGAGACATTTTAAATGGGACGAGGCTGCGCTGCTCTAAATAAGATCGGGTGTTGAGGATTCTCAAATGATGCCAAAAACCTGAATAATTAATATGAGAGTGCAAACTGTCATAAAATATGAAATGTTTGACTTCAGTTGAAATACTTCTGCATCTGTACATGCACGGTACGACCACAGAAAATAAATTTAATGATAGAAAACCTGCAACTAACAACGGCTAATGTTTAACACTCAGGTTGTTGAACAATAAACAAGATGTACTTTTGTAGAGCTTGACTTAGGAACCACTACACTGCAAATATAACATTAAGTTTCTCAGATACACACCGACTTTTTAGAACTAATTGCTTGGAAACTTGTGGATTAGAAAGAGGTGAGATAAGATGTTCAGTCCCACTTTAATTTGTGATCACACTTGGGAAAAAGAGGTGCACAACAGCCTGCATTTTGGTTATAGCAGGTAGTCTCTTGAATATCCTAGTCTAGCCATCCCACATTAAAGGAACCAACAAACAATATGAAATAGGAAAAAAAATAGAAAGTTTAACATATTATAGATACGTACATTTTGTAGTAGAAAACCTTGGACTCTCCCGAGGTCGCAGATGGGATGAGGTGCTTGTCCAGTACTCCCAGAATGTCACTGCAGATGTCTTTCAGCTCCTTCTCAACCTGAAGACCAAAACACACACACACGTGTCAATGAACTGTGCAGCCACATAAATTATTACAGGTGCGGGATCAAATTTCCCTCTAAATATTAACAAAGGAGGTTCTGGTTTGATGCGACTCCAGTCAGCTGAGATTCAGTCAAACTCAGATTTGATGTTTCAAACTTGTAAATGAGTTAGGACTGGCAATAAATAATTTAAAGGCACGTCCTTAACACTTCCTGTGCTGAATACAAAATTTAAAAACGTCTACTGCCACACCAGCAACGGTGCAGTGTGGGCAGACACAGACAGGCCACAGCGGTCCCTGTGGAAGCATTTGTCACTGAAGAGCCGACTGGGTACTGCGAGCTTCAGATCGGGGGTCAGTGCCAGACGTCTGAATCTGACAGTTTTGACATCAATATATATCTGACCGCGTGTCGGAGCAAAGGAAACAGCTTCTTTGGGTTTTTGTGTTGTTTTTTTTGGATGGAGCCTTTATCCACTTAGAAGTGAGAGTTGCACTTCTGAATAAGGATTTTAGTCAAGTTATTGAAATGAGTGTTTTCTGTGTTGCCACCAGTAACTCAGAGTTCAAAGTTAATTCAGCTGCCTCATTATTTCACTCATATGGTAATCTCAGTAACTCCCTTCAAACTGGAGCAGATCTTAAAAAGTCCTACCAGGGAGGAGGTTAAGCATCTCAAAATCTCTACTCAACTTCAGTTTGGCAGGTTTGTATTTTATTTGTTACTACTAACCACAGACTGTATATAGAATGGACAAAGCCAATGTGAAGTCACCTGTTGGTTTCTGATTTCTGACATTTTGAAGTCAGGAGCTTGATATTTGAACTTGGTTGGTTGTTTGGAGCCAGAAGTGACCATATTTGGCAATGAAGAGAGGAGTGAGGAGGCGGGTCTAACCCTGGAACCTGAGGATGCTACCCAATGTGTGTGAAACTGGACTTCAGGGATGGTCTCATTAGAGATCAGACCTGTCGATCAAACTAACCCCCGTCCCCGAATAGTCTTCTTTTTGAAGCCTAATAACTTCTTAATGGAGAGGGGTTTTTTTAATTACCTTTAGTTAATGACATCCATATTACTTGTGGAAAAAATGTACTGACTATTTCATTGCTGAAAATGAGGATTTTTTAATTGAAGTCAATTGGAGCCAGCATCTCGTGACCATAAGGAGTATTGCACTTCTTAATTTTTGATTTCCAGTTGCATCCTTCTCTTTCTATATGCAGTCTATGCTACTGAAACCCAAATAAAGTCAGCAGGTTGCAGCTAGATTCACAGACTCTCTGCAAAAAAAGAAATGAGATTTGGGTTTACAACAGCATCTCACCCCTTTCCTGTACTCTCGGATCATCTTTAGTTTGTCTTCGCCGCCTTTGCTCTCTTCTTTCTGTTCGAGGCTGCTGATTATCCTCCAGGAGGCTCTTCTGGCTCCGATGACGTTCTTATACGCTACTGACAGCAGGTTCCTCTCCTCCACTGTCAGCTCCACGTCCTTGCCGGCCACCCCCTTCATCGACTCCACCATTTCTGAGAGAGACAGGTGAAACAACTGACATCAGGCTTAGGCTTTCTTAACTCTGGCTGCATTAAAAAAACAACAACAACACAAGAACCTAAACAAACTCTTTGGTGAATTCTTCAGCCTTAACCTCGTATACCGCACATTACCTTTAAATCCCACCCTTGTGTAAGTGGAGTAAATTTGATGACCCAACAAGGACTTTCATGGACATTGTACTTGTTTACCCTGAAATACACTGGCTGCCCTTCAAGATTCTTACATATACCCAGTAATTAGTGGCCAATTGGACCAACTAGACAAATATTTAATGACCAAGAGTTGTGTTACTAACTCGAGCTCTCCTGTTGTATCCTTGCATGATCATTAATCCACTGATAGATGACCTGGTGTGTTTGTTCAAACCACTGCTACCTGAACAGTTTTCTGTGGAACAACGCCTGTGAGGAGTTTGTCCAAATGAAAACCTGCTGACCATGTCTTCTGTGGATTATCCACATTAACAGTGACACTGTTTCTGGGAAGATAAATGTTTTAAAGTCATTTTTTCAAAGCCGTGTGCACCACAAGTAAAAAAAAAACTATATTAGGGTGGAGGTGGATATCTCAGAGACAGGCAGGCCCATCGAATCTGGCCACAGAAACTAAATCCATCTGCATGACTAAATACCACAAGAGATAGGTGTGAAAATATGGTTTCTGTAATTTGGGACAAACCCTCAAAACTGCATCTTCCTTTACAAATATGAAGATTTTGTGCATTAAAGGAAAAGTCTGATTTTCTGATGTCCTTCAACATTTTAAACCATAGTGCTGGTCCTTGAAAGGTTTCTGTCACCCTCAGTATTTTATTAATGGAGTGCCTGGGACACTGCCCAACTCTAAACTCCTCTAATGCAGACGTCCACCACCTGTGGACACCTACAGTGGGATGCTGGGAATGGCGCCAGGAAAATGGACCAGAGTGCTGAGCTACATCAAACGTGATTTGTCTTTGTGGGACTTCTAAAATTCATATCTTCAGTGGGAATCGGGGTGACGTAGTGCTAAACAGGAATGAACTGGCAAAAAACCATTTGACACTGTCCTCTGAAGCAGTAATTAATCAGCACAATAAGCCGTTTCCTTGGGGATTAATATAAATGAGACACAATATGGAGCCTCTTTAATCAAATCACAAGGAGCAGCTGATGAAGGCTGTGCAGGAGCATTAACAGCTAAATGGAACTGGTCCTGCAGTTGCCAGCAACATACATCGTGTTCTTTGTAGATGAACTGATGTGAAACTGCAACAGTACATTCTTTGGGAATGAAAGCACAGCCTCTCTTGCAGGTAGCTTTAGGTGTGGCTTTAAAAAAAAAAAAAAAGATACGCCACAATTATCTTCACTAGTAGTTAAACCTGTGGCTCAAGCTGCAGATGAGTCACACACTCTGTGAAACAGGGCTGGGCAACATAATGAAGCCTGCCTCTCACACACCGCCCGCTCCCAGCAGTGAGAAATAGTTCCTCGGAGCACACATGCATGTGTGAGGTCTGCCAGTCGAACACACATGAAAAATGGCAGCAGCTGATGACGTCAAAGTAAAACTGAAGACAGACGGGAATGTAACATCACCCGCTGTTTTGTGGGTTCACATTTTTAAGCCAGGAGTTTGTCATTTGAACATCCCCATGCTGGTTGTATAGAGCCAGAAGTGACCATATATGGACATGAAGGGAGGAGTGAGGAGGCGGGTCTGACCCTGGAATCCGAGGATGCTACCTAGTGTGTATGACACTCAAATCAGACCTGTTGCTCAAACTAAGCCCGCCCCTAAATCTTCCTCTGTTTGAAGCCTAACATAGAATAAATTTTGAATCTTTTTTTCAGATGGACCACCAGATCTCTATTGGCCTCCATTTCTCTATTATACAGTCTCTGATATGGACACTAAGACTCAGGACAACTACAAACACCTGGGTGTTAACAACAAACTGGACTGGGCAACAAATACAGACATCCTGTACAAAAGGGGCCGAAGTCATCTCCACCTGCTGAGGAAGACCGAGATCCTGAGGACTTTTCATGTCTCTGTGGTGGTCTCTGCTATATTCTTTGCTATAGAAACAACAAGAGGGACAGGAAAAAAGACTGAATAAGCTGGTCAGCCCTGGACTGCGCTTTGGAGTCTGTTGAGCAGGTGGGTGAAGAGCAAATGTTAGTAAGGCTGACATCCACCCATCACCCCCTGTGTCAATCTGTAGGTGCACTGAGCAGCTCCTTCAGAGTAAGGAGGAGCACAGGTCATTCACCTCGACAGCCATCAGACTCTACAGCAGCCTCACATAACACTGGTGTTGTCTCTGGTGTATTCATCTGTTCCCACGGTCATATTTCATTTCACTCACTCAGTGCCTACCACAATCCACTGCTGCTGTTGCACTAATCCATATAAACACATGTATAAGTTAAAAGGTTTGTGTATATATATAAAATCAGT
>OOFC01038824.1:0-20697 GCA_900323345.1 Pseudochromis fuscus
ACGCTAAGTGGAGGGTTCACAGCTTCCTGTGTTTCTTTGGAGGATGTACCTGTATCCCCTTTCTCAATGTGAAGGACAGATGGATGCTTCTGATGGAACACATTGCAATCCAAATGACTCCTGCAGTCTTTGCTTGTGTGACCGACCTTTAAGCAACCAAAACAAATTCCATTTTCCTTCATGAAATTTATCTTGTACCTTTGAATCTTCAACTTGAACTGTGAACACTTATCCAGAGAGTGACTGTTTTGCTGACAAAATAAACAGCATTTTTGTTTGCTTTGGTTGGGTGATGGTTTAGTCTCATTTTCTGTGTAGATTTTACTTCCTTCTTTCACTGCAGCGGCACTAGTGGTGAAAGTGCTTTCTTTTCTCTTGCTTTGTGTGACTGACAGTAAAGGCTTTATTGTGGCTGGTAGATAAATCATCCTGGATGTTTCCAAAGAGTGGGTCAGAGAGAATCTTTCCTTGCTTCTCTACGAAGGTCACAAGGTCAGTGAAAGCTGCTCTGCGTCCCCTTTGCTCTTGCAGATCACATGCAACATTTCTCCATTTCTCCCTGAGCTTATAAGGCAGCTTCAATACAATATTTTTGGTTAGAGGTTAGATTGCATGTCCAACTCCTTCATATACATGATCTGTTCTGTAAGATTGGAGCAACTTCGCAGAAACACAGAAAATGACTGCTGAGCATTAACATCCTCAGATTTAATGGAAAGCCAGTTATGAAATTTATCCATATAAGCAGAGGCAATTTTGTGCTCATTCCCAAAATTTTCAGCAAGAAGGGATTTAGCTCTTTGGTATCCTAGATCAGAGGGTAGATGTTGACAGCTCTTCACAATGTCTCTCGGCTGCCCCCTGGTGTACTGCTCCAAGAAGTGCAGGCAGTCACTCATGTTGTTAGTTTTCCCTTCTACACAGTTTTCGAAGGCTCTGATAAAGGATTTAAACTGAAGAGAATGTTTGAAGAAACACCTCATGGATGCACTGGGATGCATCATCAGTGATGTTTCCTGGGGTCATTGGGTGTTTCGGGTCTTTCAACATCATACACCCTCAGCCAGGTGATCAAGCCCCGACTTGCGTCCCAGTAGCAGCCCACGGATCTGCCCTCTTCATCCAAAGCCACCGGGTGGCCTTTTCGGTGGCTTCGCTTGCGGACTTGATGACCCTCTTCTTTGCCACTCCTACGATGCCCAGGTGGCTCAGGACCTTGCACAAAGACCGCCCTGCAAATCCCCTACAGCCTACCTCTATGGGCTCGTAGAAAGTCCTCCAGCCTCCCCCCCTGCTCTCCTCCACCAGTTCCTGGTACTTAGCCCTCTTTCTCTCATTCGCTTCCTCCATGTTTTCTTCCCAGGGCACTGTCACCTCCAGTATGATCAGCTGTTTTGTAGACTGAGAGGTCATGATCATATCTGGACAGAGGGTAGTTGTTGCAATGTGGTGGGGGAACCTAAGCTGCTTCCCCAGGTCGACCTGCAGCTGCCAGTCAGATGCTGTGTGGAGTAGGCCAGTTGTCTTCTGTCGGTTTGATTTGGACTGTATGTACTGAAAAATGATGATCGATTTGTGGCGGTCTGTCCGGCAGAGCTGCAGTGGAGAAGTTACACTGTGTGGACGATGCTTTCCGTCGACAGCTGGAGTCTGTCCAGGCTAACCACCAAGCCGAGCTGCTACGGCTGGCTAATGAAAAACAAAAGAAGATCGAACAAGCCAATCAGAAGGTAAAATTTACACAGTGTGTACAGATGAGGGTATTGTATGCCAGTATGTTCATATGCAATTTGAACACAAGTAATGTCTCGCCTGCTTTGTGACCGTTAAAAAGGGGGGTTTGAAAAATGGTTACAGGTGATCATGTTGCAGGAAAGACAGCTACACAAACATGTCCTGCTTACTTCACTGTTGGATTTCTAATTTGTATAGAAAGATGGGAAGGATTCAGTCACTGAAAGGTTGACTTTCAAACCATCTGCAGTCCTTGAGATTCTTCAGAGTCAAAAGGGAAAAAAAATTATTCTAAAACTGAGTGAGGGGAAAAAAGAAAGGTCAGATGTTTTTGACAATGTCACGAGTAAAATTAATCGCTACAATTTTGATCGGAGTCTTGTCTGAAGTCTAGTTCTGACCTGATATTGATTTTTTTTTATTTCATTCAACAAGACTTTCATAGAAAATAAACAGGCTTTGAAGTTAATGACAGCGAAAATCCTGCATTGAACCCTTTCATGAAGTATTTGGTTGTGTTCCTTGCAGCTGAGGTTGTCTGTGTGTTTGTGTTTCTCAGGTATTCGAAGTGGAAGAGGAGATGCGCCAGCTCCTGGAGGAGACAGAAACTAACAAGAGACTCATGGAAGAGAAAATGAAACGTCTCACCAGTGTACTAAAAGACTTTTAACACATGGAATTTGGACTGGATGCTGGACAGCTGCAAATTTTAATATATGTTTTTAAAATTTCAACTTTTTAAATTAAGTTGTTTTTTAGTATAGTATGTTTTTGTAAATAAATTATCTCTTGAGTATATTTTTGTCTTCTGTTTGTATTATAAAATATCAAGGCAGAGTTGGTTGGACATACTGTGTCTTCATGTGTTGTAAAGAGGCTGAATTATGTACTTAACATTGAACAGGTCTACTTCAGATCCAAGAAGTTCTTCCACATTCCAGTAAACATAGAAAACAAAATATTCACACTGGTTTTATATTATAATCTCACCAGACTAAAATTTTGGATGAGATTTTTTTTTAAATTTCATTTAATAATGTATAAGAATCTTTATTTAACATTTGTAATAAGCACAGCATTGCAAACAAGTCAAAGTATGAGAAATAAAACAAAATCTAATATATAGTAGTTATACTAATATTAATACTAATGTAAGTTTGATTGTGACTTGTTAATATTACGTTTTTATGGGTTTTATTTTTTTACTGTTTTTATGGTAGTAAGTCACAGATTTAATGTAATTTCTATGTAGCACCTGTTTATTTATTTATGTATTTAGTTGTGCATATCATAAACTTAATACAACTAGGTTTTTTGGTTAACACAGGTTGATGGGATTTATCAATTTGAAGATGGTGGGCGGAGTCGAACTCGAGATGAGGCGGGGTTTCCTTGGCATGGGTGAAGGGACAGAGGGGGGAGTGTGAGGGCCACCACCACGGCACGAGCGGACAAGGGTTGCCGTGGCAACTGTAACCCAACGTAACGTCCGTTCATTTAAAAAGCCCGCAGGTACCGAGGTGACATCTGTTAACGGAGAGAAATGGTCATTGTGTGTAATTAAACGCAGTCGTCTGAGTGAAAATAAGTTTCTTTCATTGGCAGAAGATGGAATTTGAGACAACGGAGACCGTACGCTCGACCCCGAGTCGCCATGAGAAAAGTTTGGGGCTCCTCACTATGAAGTTTGTCAGTCTGCTACAAGAGGCTAAGGATGGCGTCCTGGATTTGAAAGTGGTCAGTGAAACGAAGCGGATGGACTCGGTCTTTACTTTAGTTTGTGGGTTGTTTTGGTTTGTGGTTTGTGTTTTTGTGGTGCCATCATCCATACAACAGGCGTGAACAAAGGGCTGTCAGTCACAGATGGGTCCATTCAGGTGCATTGATTTATTTAACAGGTGGATTAGCAAGACGCCATTAGCCGTCCTCTTCGCCTGTGCGTCCAGTAACACTAAGAAGAAGTTAAAACTGTACATAATCCAAAATATATATTGGATATTCTTTATTCATTTAGCTGTGTAACTACCACCATCACCAACTTATGATTAAACATAGTAATTTAGCTTTAATCTTATCTATAAGTAAGCTAACTGTTGTCCAGATGTTTTGCTAGTCATTATAGAATTATTAAAAAGACTTAATATTTTAAACTGAGAATATTTTAAACTAAACGTATTTTGGACCCAAGCGGCAACAAATTGAGATGAGAAGAACTGTTTAAATATTGTGAAAACTCTGACTTCCTAGAGTAGACCAATGAGATCACTCAATTTGTCAAGCAGTCCTTTTAGAAAAATAGTTGTAGAGTGTATAATTATTGTTACCAGTTCAACACCAGTCCGGCTGTCTGTCACAGTGGTTCACCATCTCTTTTGGTCTAGAGTCTTCTCAATAAAACAGTGGGATCCATCATCAACTGCAGCTCTCTTATACCCTGACCAGACCCTGACCAGCAACTAGGAGTGATATATTATTTTAAAATAGTTGTGTTTCAAGCCTGGAAGAAACTATTCAGTAGATGACAAAGATAGCTGATAAGGAGAAATACCTGCATGTCTTTTTTTCTGCCCGTATGTCTTTATACTGTATTTGCAACCCATTTATCTCACATTTTTCTCATGCCTCCTTGCAGGATTCTGCCTCTCTTACTGGAAACCAGTAACTCATTGTAAAAAGCACCAACATGTGCACCTGAGTTTTCCTATCTCACTTATCAGCTGGTAATTTAAAGAGTAAATAGTGAGGTTTTCTCTTCCCCCTAAAAGTAAAGCTTATAAGAGACTCTGGGTTATACAGCCTAGCATCATCCCTAGCAGTTTCCAGTGTTTTGATCCATGGCAGTATCTTCCTCAGACCTACCTGAAGCTTTATTTTCTACAAACGTTTCCTTTTTTCCTTGATGATAAAGAGTTTTCCCTCTCTTCTTGCGCGCCAAAGCTGGGTAATGTTTACACAGCAGGTTCCTCAGACCCTTTCCCTCCTCCCTCCTCTGCTATTGTATAACTGTCCTCTTCTGCCAAGGAGTTTGATTTACTGTTTGTGCAGCTTAATTTGCTAAATCCTTCATTTGTTCGCTTCATTTATTTCACTTCATGCAGTGTTTGCAACAGAAACTTCTTGGAAATGTCTGTAAAAACGTCTCTATCTTGTCGACAAGGGTTCATCTTAGGTTAGGACTTGGTAAGTGACTGTATTGAAACGTGTCTGAATTAACAGGCTGCAGACAGCTTGGCAGTGAAGCAGAAGAGGAGGATATATGACATCACCAATGTACTGGAAGGTGTGGGGCTGATTGAGAAGAAAAACAAGAATATCATTCAGTGGAGGTTTGAATTTAGTTTTCTTTTCATAATTTAGATTCAGTAATATATTTACTTCCTTACTGTCAATTTTATCTTCCTCACTTTATCGATAGTAGTTTAAGAATTTAAAAAGACATGTACTATTACAGAGCAAACATTGGTAAGTTTTGCCAATGATTGATATGCATTCTTCACACTTTATTTTCTTAATGTTCAGGGGGGAGAACACAGGCAGCCAAACTAAGGAGGTGCTGGACCAGGTAAAGGTTTTAAAGGGTCAGATCGCTGAGCTCGAGGCCCAAGAAAAAGAACTGGATGACCAGAAGGCCTGGCTGGAGGAGAACATCAAACAACTAAACCATGATCCATTCACCAGCATATATCCTTTTAATGACATCTTGAGGTGTTTTTAGTAATTTTAAGATTGTTCAGTATTTGTTTAGTCCAGTTTTCTTTTCTCCGCCATTTTCTGTAATATTGAATAGAACTGTAATTTTGCTTTAACCTTTCATGTTAGGAAAAGTTCAGATATGCTTCACCCTCAATTCTACTTTGTAATAGTATTAAACACAAAAGTGACCTTTTTTACCTTGACTGTAGAAACTATCTGTTCTTCAATATTTCCAGGGAAAGCTTACTTGTTTTTTATACTGGTTCTCTCTGCAGTTTTAAAAAAATGTTATTGTAGTTGTCACACCATTCACTTCTTTCAGAAAGAAGAAATCCCCACTTGATCCTTTTAACACTGTTTGCTTATTGGACAGAGTAAACGCTTTGAAGAGAGGATTATAAGTATAATTGCTATTGTCAGTCAGTGACAATACAGCCAGGCTAATCCTGGCTTGCACAATGCCCACAGTCTTGTTTTTCCAGTTTATTGTCTTTATATCCCCCAGAAGTAATCCTGTTTTCTTAACACTTCTGCACCTATAAATATGTGACGCATGAAGACATCTGCAGTGCTTTCAGCGGAGACACTCTTCTTGCTGTTGTGGCTCCTGCGGGTACTCAGCTGGAGGTGCCGCTACCTGAAATGGTAGTTTGTTTCACTGATTTAAATATGTATCATTTTTCTAGGCTCTGCACCACTGGCAACAATCACTGGAAAGCAAAGTATTTATTATATTTACTCTTTTCTATGGTATAGACTCAAGTCTAATTGGCAATGGAGAAAAGGCTTCCCAATAAAAAACAGGGTTCTAGCTGCTTTCATAAACTGTCAGCTTATTGACATCCTGCTGTTCTTAAGGGTCAGAGCGGTCAGAAGAAGTACCAGGTGAACCTGCGCAGCCACTCAGCTCCCATCCAGGTCATGCTCATCAACAGGGATTCAGACTCTAGAGTGCCCGTAGTCTTTCCAGTACCACCCCCTGATGACATCTGTCCAATGCCAACTCCACCCAGCACCCCCGCCAGCCTGCAGAGGGTCTCCATGTCTGCGTGCTCCACTTCCAACACCACCTCCTCCTACTGCAGTCAAGACTCTCTGTGCACAGACCACCAGATGGTGCTGTATGAACATGATGACGTGCTCACGCCATCGTCCACTCCTCCTGATGTGCAGATGGGTAAGGACAGGGGCTTTGGGATTTGAAGGCTTTTAAAGTTCCACAAAGTCGCCACCACATACTGTTTTACTGACTAAAAGCTTTAGTGAAGAAAATTCATGAGACAAAAACATGACTCCAGAAACAGATTTTAAACATACACATTCACAAAGTTTCACTTTTAATAATTTGTAGTTTTTGTTGGAAGTGTTTACAGAGGTGTGGAGTCAACCCATTTTGTGGATGGTTGTGCTCCCAAACAAAACCCATATTGGCCATTTTAATAAACACGACAGAAACAGAACGACCTTTATTTGTCTTTAATAGATGTTTGCTGCCGAGAATGATCAATAAATGCTTCGCTTTAGCCAACACTTCTGTCCATTTTAGTGGCAAATGGGAAATATCAGATGTCAGAAAAGCTTGATTTCGACTCATGGTTACAACTTAGATGCTGACATTTTTGTTCACCAAAATGCATCGCATATATTTTATTTTTTTGTTGTTTACATCCACAAACACTGGCTTGCAGTCGTGATATTCACTGTATTTGATGGTGCATTGCGATGTTTCTTGACACAATACCACAATCGGTAGGTCACTGGAGTACTGCAGAACTATTACCTACATGTGAGCAAAAAGCAGCTTATTAAATAATTGATCAAGAAATCCACACCATGCTTTTTAAATGTATGAGAAACCCACAACTACATTGTTCTTACTGGGACAACGAGGTAAGTGATCATTTTGCACCAATGGGTTATGCTGCCAGAATAAGTGAAAACACCTGGATGTGTGTGTTGGGCCTTTACAACCATCACCCAGAGCTGCCAGAGGTGATGGAAAACAACACTTAATGAATACCAGGGCTGTGTCTGAATTCACTCCTTGTTTACTATAAAGTAAAGTAAAAGAAAACAATGCATGCAGTGATGAGAAGTCCCTGAAATTGCATTTTACTCTCCAATATTGAGCATCCATTTTATAGGAGCAGTGAAGGAGTGAACAGAGGTGGTTTTGGACGCAGCTCTGTCCAAGATGATTGCTCAGTTGTACTGATTATGCCGATGATGTCACAAGACTAAACTGTCGAACTAAACTATCAACACTCAGTGATCACACTGCATAAGCTGCTACTCCTTCAAATTAAGAGTGAGAACTGTGCTGTATTACAGTGGCAGGGAACCGTTTACTTTCTAGGAAAAAGCACAAAAATACCGCACATTACAAAACACGACAAGAAATCCCAGAAACAATGAGCAAACACTGGCGTTGTGAAATAAGATCACATGAATGTGGTTGAGTATGACTTTTAAAAGGTTGCTGTTCATCAGCTGACTGAGAAGTATCAGGTGTCAGAGCGTCATGACATGCAAGAACAGGGACAGGTGAAAAGAAGTTGGTGTTTGCATCTAAGTGGTGATGGACTGTTTTAAAGCAAAAATAAAGTAGCTTAGTCAGGCATAGTATGGCCTGTCTCAACAAGTTAACTTTCAGAGTGCAGTTAAATTAAGTTAAAACAAAAACCAAGACCGTAAGAAATCAATCTAAAATGCATGCCTTAAACACAAAAATCACTTTTTCAAGTTAGCCCTAGAATAACCTCAGAGTCCAGTTTCATTTTTCTTTTATTCTCTGTTATCGAGCTGAAATAACATCCTCCACCCACGAGTGAAGTCACTCCTGAACTGCAGTTCACGTTTTGTGTTGTATAATAAATGTTGTTCCATCTTTTCTCATGCACAGGATACAGCTTAACATTTACTTACTATACTTGTGATATAACAATAGAATAATGAAGAAGATTCTTTGCTGCTCTTCTAGTGGGAAGAAAGCAAAAACATGCCTTGATGAAACAGACAACCGGGTTCTTGTCTGTGACAGTTTTGACAAGGATTATCACCTTACTTTCATCTGTTCCTAGGTCATGTCATGGGAACAGATCACATCTTCTGTGTGGGAGACTTGCAGTATTTTTTTTTTTTAAAGATAAACCACTTCCACATAATTGTCTAAGATAAGGATGAGTCAGTGTGGTTGTGAAAGCGTAGATAGAAGTGGGGAACAGCAGGTCATTGTATTTTCAAAGTGAAACTCAGACTTCCTTTCCAGTAAAAAAAAAAAGAATAAAAAGAGGAATTTCCAAAACAGCAACAGATGACATGGTTTGGCCAACATATACTCCAGATGTAAAGATGCTGATAGATGGATTTATTTATTTATTTTTAAAGTTTGGTAAAAATAACAATTTGGATTCATAGGTAATCTCCAGACACAGTGACCTCCTGAACTCCTTATGTTAACCTAACTAGAATTGTATCAGTGTTTTGCAAATGCAGTTTCCAACATTTTGTAACTTTGTTTTGCTGCTTGTAGCTTTTGCAGCTGATGGTAGGTCCAGATAATTGGACCTCTGTTCTGTACAGCTAAGTATTCTTGATTTCCCTCCTGTGCCTCCTGCAGAGTATCACAGTCAGGCGGCGGCGGCGGCGGCAGAGTTGGAGCAGCAGCAGATGGACCTGGCGGGCTCAGAGTTCCAGTCTGTGCTGGACGTGAGCAGCCTGCTGAAGCTCAGCTCTGCTGGAGACCTCATGAAGGACGACAGAGAGGGTGAGGTGCAGGGATGGGAGCACACTTAGGCCGAGTAGAGTTTATTCTGTAATTGGATCCATCAGTGAAGCTTGGGGGCAATTTAATTTTTGCCTCAAGTTTTGATTCTGTCTAGGCTTTAAGATCTAAGCTAGTTCTCATTCAGAGTTTTGGTTTCAAGAGGGCATGATCTTGTGAGAGAAAATAGCCGAGTTGTTAAGCTATGCTTTAGCAGTTGTGATTTGATGGTGTTTAACTACCCTGTGTAACAGAAACATGCTTTTAATTTCTTTGTAGGAGCTGTTGACCTGATTGATGCACTAATGTCTGATGGTAAGCATCACAAGATCTCTACTTATAACTAACTTCATAAATTGCATTGTCTCTGGTTGAAAGTTTCAAGCCTGTTGCATCACTGATGGACATGGTCAGAAATGCTCTATTCTGCATCTGTGACCACATCCATCAGTGATGTCCTGGAGTACACCTGCAGTGAGACCACAAGTTAAACCACTGGAGGTCAGCAAAGATAAGATTATCAGGTAGAAGCCACAGCAGATATCAATTGATGTTAGGCTTCAAAAAGAGGAAGATTTAGGATTGATTGACAGGTCTGGTCTCCAATTATATAGCTTTGAACTCAAGTTTCATATACATCGGATAGTGTACTTGGGTTTAAAGGTCAGACCCGCCTTCTTACTCTTCCCTTCATATCAAATATGGTCACTTATGGCTCCAAACAACCAACATGGTGATGTTCAAATGCCAAACTCCTGGCTGGGTGGTGTCCACATACCAACAGGAGACCTCACGTTTGCTTCGTCCATTCCTCTTTTTTTTGTTTTTTGGGGGGTTTTTTTTGTTAAAAATGAACCAGAAGATGGCACTAAAGAAAGTCAGGGGATCATCAAAGTCCTAAGGATTTATCATCTCTGCGCTCTTTATATTTACACCACATATCAAACAGCAGTCATCATTTAAGTCGTGGTGACCAACAGACCAACATTCTGCCTGGAAATCTGTATTCAGTGTGTGTGTGTGTTTGTTTTTGTATTCCTGCTGACTCCTCTCTCCACGCACAGGTATTGACTACAGCTTCAATCTAGACGACCACGAGGGAGTGTGCGACCTGTTTGACGTGCAGATCCTCAATTACTGATGGCTGACAGTGACCCTGTCACTCAGTCCAGAGAAGCACTTCTCTTTACAGACACTTCAAACATATCTTATTTCCATATCTGTTATATTTGCACAGCCAACACTTAAACACCTTCATATTTAAACCCTTCAGACTTCACTGCTGTGCACCAGACAGTTTACACATTGAGGTTGCTACACTGGCCACACACCCAAAAAACAAAGTGCCTGAATAATTTAGTGTAAGATATTTACATGGCCATGAGTCAGTATGTCTGTGTCAAGACATTCATGATTTACCAGCTAAATATTGAAAAAACTTGATATTGACTCCTCACGTTGTGTAATCTGACAACTTCCAGGACTGTGACAGTGTTTTGTTAAGTGAATATTTACAGTAACCTGTAACAACTCAGTATTGGCTTCAATAGTTTTTCTTTTCTTTTTTAATTATTTGAATGCAGGGTTGAGGATCTAGTTCAGGGTTTATAAGCAAGAAATTTTCTTTGCATGAAAAGCATCTTCACCCAGCGAATGTCATGGTTATATTTCAACAGCTTTGTATTTAACAAGTTGATGTTTTGGTGACATTTTGTTACCTTGTTCTTGTCAAAAAATGCCAGAAAGATTTGTTTTCTAAATTATTGTAACACTGCCATTTTAGGCCTCAGAGTTTTTGTCTTGATTATCTTTCTTATTATTACAGTTATGTTTGAATAACTAATTTTTTTTTACTTAATTTAAAAAGAAAACCGACTATTAGTTGTAGTTTGTTGAAACTAAAGCTAGTTGACTGCCTTAATCATAATTTAAATAATTGAATTGGGATATTTCTGATCTAAAATATCATAATATATTTTATATTAAGTGCCCTGAGTGGCCTTTTTTTTTATGTTTTTTTTATTACAAGAAGTGATGTTTGGTTGGATGTTTGTTTGTTGTTTTTTTCCCAATAAATTGATTTAATCTTAACCAGTCATGCATGTAGTTGGATTTGCAAATGTAGAAAAGGAAAACAATCACAAATCATCTCAACATGTGTGAACAAGACTTGTTTATTTGGGAAGAAGGTAGTGTTTATTGCACATTTTCCAGTTCTGGTTTAAACCCTGGATTGACTTCACTTTTTTTCACACCGTTTTAAAGTTCCGTCTGATTGTTCTCACATGAGGACACATGTGCCAGGGAGTGACCTGCGTTATAAACATCACTTGATTTGTACCAGCTGCAATCCAAGAAAAACAAACGTTGCTTGTGCAGCTAATCACTGGAGAACTAACGACAACACGTAAACACTTCTTATACATTGTGACACTACAAGCTACAAGATACAGAGCAGAAGAAGCAATAGTTATCCAAAATATTTTAACTATGCAGAGCTGTGTTTACGTGTCAGGGTTCATCATCCAGGCTGTAAGTGTACTGCTAAATATTAGTTTGTCCCAGCCCTCCCTCTGTGTGCAGCTACATGTGTTATGAAGACTATTTTCACGGATCAGTGTTAAAACATCAGTAGTGATGACCTGTGTGATTAATATTTCATCATCACCTCATTAAAAAATATAACTACAAGTGGTTTTTCAGGTCTGTTGTGCAGACGTGGCTGTTCACACACAGGAAAACTGGAGTTGTACAAAGATGTGAGTTTCAGATGTTCTGAGGAATTCAGGAAACGCAGCTTTCACCACATCAAATGCAGTTAAATCCCTCTGGATGTAGAAGATCAGTTGATATCTGCAATCTGTTAATTTTCGGGAAGTCAGAGTTCTCCTGAGCTGGGAAATAAAACACGTGGTCAAAGCCAAATGGTTTAACTGGAACACTATCAAAGATGGGAAGTCGTTCCTCCGGGATTCAAAGGTGTGTGTGTGTGTCTGGTTTACAGACTGTGCAGATGTGTAATATCCAGAGGATCTGGAGTCTTGTGAAGCATCACTTCAACAAATTGCAGTAACACAGTTATTCCAGTTCTTACAGAGTTTGCAAACATCTTAATTTTCCACCCCCTTCTTCTTTCCTGTTTTTAATGTGAAATACAGAATATGAAGTACCAGAATTCATCTTATTATACATATATCTTAGCGTGAGTTGAATTTTTTATGTAACATCCAAGAGAAATTTAGTGTTTTTGCTACTTCTCTTTGCTATGACATTTACATTTCGAAATTAGAAGTTAAAAAAAAACAAAAAAACAACAACATAAAAGCCAAATTGCCGTTCAGGCACATTAGAAGTGTAGTTGGAAGGATGAGAGTCAGTCACTTTGATGCAAAATTATTCGATGAAATTTAGTTCAAACATTTATGCTTATCTGGCACCACCACCAGCTCGAACTCTATCCAGTACCAGATTTTTTTTTGGTACGTCACTGCAGGTGCAGCAAACTTTCATTAACACTGGCTCAGCTCTCATCAGGTGCACCAGAAAGCCAGGACAGAGAGGTGGACTGCAGAGCCAAGGGTCCTGGAAGGAGTTCATCTAAATGAAATGCAGCTGCTTTTAATGGTGCCAGTGTTTTTCCTGCTATGATGAGCCAACATATCTGCTGGGGGAAAAAATCTACACCTGCAAAAATACTGACATTCCCATCAGCCTCAGCTGTACCCTGGTGCTGATTGGAAAATGGTAGCATGCTAACATATTGAAACTTTATACTATATCAAAGATTTAGTACAGTTTACATAGTGAAGTCAAGACCTTACAGGATGATAGTGAACGATCTAACTTTCAATCTATCTGAATCACCAGTGAGAGACATGGTAAAATCTTCTGTAGGTTATTTACTTTAAATTTATTGTAAAAAAGAAAGAATTGCTCTTTCACAATCAGGATATAAATTCAGACCTTTTTTCATTCATCACTCACAACTGAAAGAAATATAATTTTCTTTGTCATTTGAAAGTAAACAAGAATACTTTGTACAAAGTCAGTTTGAACACAAAGAGAAAATAACAGCCTTTAATGTGGAGGGACTGGGTGTTAAAACCAGAGGAATTTTTGTACAACTTAATGATTTCCAAATATGCTGCCATTGCTGCTCTTTCCTCCAACACAACTGTGTCTGCTCCTCTGCTACTCTGGAAAAAGGATTATATCTCTTTGGTATAACTCATATTGAGAATGTGTTCGTCTCTTGAGATGCATTGTGGGAATTAAATGACATCTCCATCCCTTCCTCCTCCGCAGGAGTTTCTCTCCTCCTGCTCCTCTTCCTTCTCTTCTCTCCAAACTTCTTGGCCACTTTCATCATGTGCTGCCTGAAGGAGGAGCCCATGAAGGCGTAGAGGATTGGATTGAGGCAGCAGTGGGTCAGCGCCAGGCTTTCTGTCACCTGAGCTGCCTGATCCAGCACTTTACTCGTCCCACAGTGGGTCACTAAGGAGTAGACCGAATCCATCGCGCGGTAGACCTTCAGCACGTTGTAAGGCAGCTGAGTGACCACAAACACCCCGACGACTATGAGGAGAACTCGCAGAGCTTTCCACTTCTTGCCTCTGCTCTCGACAGGGAGGCTCCTCAGCGTTCGGCCCACGCTGCAGTAACAGATCACCATGACCAGGAGAGGAAGCAGGAATCCCAGCAGCACCTCGACTACCTCCAGGGCAGCTTTGCCCCCTCTGGCCATATAGTGTGGATAGATGGGCAGACAGATGCTCCTGTTAGATGCCCACCTCACTTCTGAGAGGATTAAATCAGGAATGCCAAGGAGGAAAGCTGTCGCCCAAACAGCTAAACACACCTTCCAGCAGTGTTTCCTGGTGAACGCCCCCTGCAGCTGCCCTCTCTGGCTTTCACCTTGCACTCTGGCCAACGCTAAGTAACGATCCAAGCTGATGCAGGCGAGCAGCAGCATGCAACAGGTGAAATTCACAGTGTAGCATGCCGACACGATCTTACACGCGGCTTCCCCCAGCTCCCAGCCCCTCGCAGCATCGGCGGCCCAGAAAGGCAGCGTGAAGAGCAGGAGCAGGTCGGCCACGGCTAGGTGGCTCAGGAAGGCATCTGTCATAGTCTTCAGGCGTTTGTGGTAGGCATAGACGGCCACGACTAAAGAATTTCCAGCCAGTCCCACCACCAGACACACAGTGTACATGATGGGGAGGAAGAGGGCTGCAAAAGAGCGGATGTCGCCCTTCTCACATACGGCAGGATAATCTTCGTAGCTGAAGTTGAAACTGACGTTTTCAAGGTAGTAGTAGTCGTCTTCCTCTAAGGCGTCCATGCTGAGCAGATGAAGCTGTCAGAGAGTAAACATTTTGGATTACTCGCTCATAGTCTAAACATTCACAGCCTGTGCAACAATGTACACCCCAAGAGCAGTGGAGAGTAATAGTAAAAAAGTGCATCTATATACCACCGTATATAGACATGGAGGAAGCAAGCATGATATCACTCGTTGGTTTGGTTTTATTTTTGATCAAATGTTTTAGTTATTCCATATTTTGCCAGGGGGGTTGATAACAAATTAACACAAGCAATTAGCAGCCAAAATATTAAAGCAAAATGACCCTCAATCCCTCTCCCCTCACCATGGCAACACCAGGACCCTCAACTGTGAGCAGGAACATGACCAAAAGACGTGAACCTGAGCAGTTGATCAAAATTGAAATCAAATGAATTTCAACAAGAAACAGGATGATCTAGGGGCTCACCAACAGCTTGTTGCTGAGTTTCCACATCACAGCAATCGATATTTTACCTGCAAGAATAAGTCTTACCTGGTACCCAGGACCAGGGAGCTAAGATAAATCATCCTGGAGTAAAGCAGTTATAGATATAGTCTAGTGAAGGAAAAAATGTCTGACAAATGTGTGCAGTTTTAATAATATGTTTACAGAAAAAAAAAATAGTCTATGAGAGATTGCACTTAAATAGTGAGGTCACTGTAACAGAACCATAGACTGTATATAGAAATGGATGAAGCAACTGGGTCTTAAAAAATGAGGCCAATGCAGAAGTGCAGATGTGAAATGCTCCTGAGGGCCACTAGATACTGGATCCACACTTGGCAGAGTGTAAACCCTAAGTCAACATGAAACACAAATTAGAAACTGGCAAAAGTAAATGAATATTTAGTACCAACTCCACTAAAGCCACAAACAACTATTGAGCTAACATATCTGGATTTAATGTTCTCAGTACAACACAGATGAACTGTAGGCAGAGGAAACATGTGGACACGAAACAATTCCTCTGCTTTGGGAAAATTCATATAAAGAAGAAATACTGCAATCTGCAAACAGTTGTGCGGGTTTAGGCTAATTACTGTGTCGTTATACAATCAGTGTCACCATCTGGACATCATGACCTGACCTGAATTCTTCCTCACTGACATAAATCATAAGAGTCTGCCTCTCTGCAGTGAGGTAAGTGCAAAGTGCACAGGACAATAATTACAATAGTTACCACAAGTGTAGATTGCATGCACTATCAAATTCTCCTGGAGATCCCCTGCTGGGATTTCTCCTCTTTATGGTACATTAAACTTCTACTTCTGCCCATTTCACAGGGGAATATTGCACATCTCACTGCATTTATTTGTCAGCTGTAGTTAAAACAGTGACTCCAAAGTGATGCCAACTCTGTTCCAACTAAAAGCAGTTTTTTACCCTCGAGTCCAGTGCACATGTTTTCATTTATATACACAAAAATAAGATCAGTCCATAAAATGCAGTCATGGAGTAAATGTTTACAGTACCATTCAAACATGTGGACACACCCACTCATAGAAAGGTTAACTGAAAACACCCAAAATGTAAAATGAATTAAACAAAACAGAGTTACTACTTTATAATCCTGCACGTTTATTTAAGCAGATTTTCACATTAAAGACTTTCAATGAATCACTCGAGTGAAGATTTGAATACTTCTTCCAATGTTGCTTTAAAGTAAAACGACATATCACTTACAGTACTAAATTCTGGACTTAAAATTAATTAATGTCTACGGTAAGCCAGCGAGTTCACAGTAAATCTGAAACACTAATAAAGAGAAGTTATTATAATGAAGACACTCACTGTGTTTCACTCAGCTCTCGGTTGTTTCTCTGCTTCATGAACACTGAGGTTTACTCAGCTGCTGCGAGCGCTCTGCAGAGGAGCCTTCGTTTAATTCACCAGCGCAACACAAGTGGGTGGGAATATAGTTCATATTAAAGTCCCTCAAGAAACAAGCTTGGAATTTGAGGACAAAATGTCCTTAACTAATACACAGTTTAACTCATAAATTGGGTTTCTTTCCTTTATATCCAAATATGTTCACCTCTGGATCCAAACAACCAACATGGCCACGTTCAAATGCCAAACTCCTGACTTCAAAATGCAAGTCCACAAACCAACGGGTGACGTCGTGTTAGCTTCATCCATTCCATATACAGTCTGTGGTTTAATCTCAGACACAAAAAACAAATTAACTAAATCTAAATTAAATATGTTGTCTGTTGTTGTAAAAGGTCAGAAGTTTATTTATCATTTACAAATAAATGCAATTAATTTTATTTTGTTTAATGGCAATTACAGGAGTCGGTGCTTACAAACACTTCCTGGAAAATTGGCCAATCAGAAGAAAGTAGGGGGAGGGCCAGGTCTTAAAGAGACCAGAGCAAAAACGAAGTCAATAAAATAACATGTTGAGTTTTATGTCACTTCACAGTTTATCATGTGTTGGTGAAACAGACTGATGTAATTAAAAGCCATGTTTGATTAGTTTGAATGCACACAATAAAACAAATCTCAACAAAGAGAAGGCTGGAGAAGTATTCACGAGATGTGGCTAGAGTAGCATTTTCCACTCATTGTTTGTTTGAATTTACTGGAACATGTCCCACCTCTGAATAAATTCACCCATCACATCTAACTAAACGTAAAATTTTATTACAATATCATTATAGTTATAGTACATTATTTTATTACAATAGTTTACCTCATAAATTTCTATTGTATTAC
The DNA here is from genome assembly GCA_900323345.1 of Pseudochromis fuscus. Taxonomy (NCBI): domain Eukaryota; kingdom Metazoa; phylum Chordata; class Actinopteri; family Pseudochromidae; genus Pseudochromis; species Pseudochromis fuscus. The sequence continues at coordinate 17,254 of OOFC01038824.1, forward strand.
AGGCTGAGTAGTTAAAAGGATTTGTCTCTCATTAAGTCATAAAAACCAGTCTTACCGTTTAAAATCCAGCTGAGTCTTGTAGTTTGGCAAACTGTTAACACACTTCTGAGAAGAATGACTCAGATGGTAAGAGAAGTCAAGTGACAGGAGACAGAAAGCGGGTCACGCCAAACTATTTGTTTGGGGGAGTTTATCTAGGGAAGCATTTTGTTTTTGAGCATGATTGAACATGTTTACATGGAGACAGAAGCAAATATGTTCAGAGCATTTCAACACGGGAAGAGGAACAGCACAAACAACAAAGCAGCACTTCATGAAAGAGAAACCAATGCATACAAAGAGAATGGCACTGAAAAAAGAAAAGACATATACAGACTTAAATCTTTAGTCACCACTGAGCCATATCTGTGGTGTTTTTGAGAATTTTCATAACTCATTCATCCACATAAAGATAATAACCCTGCAGCTAAAACCACCACTATGAGGTTCCACTTGTGCCAGAATCATGTCCACATGCTTACTGTCTGTGTTGACTGGAAAAACCTTTGTCTATGTATTCAACCTTCAAATCTGACAAATCTGTTTTAACAGTCCCATTGTCTATGTCAGGTGCTCACCTTTTGGCTGGCTGCACTTCTGTTCCTGATGTGTGATGGATGGATGGATGGATGGATGGATGGATGGATGGAGGGATGGATGAACCTTGTATTCTAAACGACATTCAGATTTATTTAGTATTTCACTTCAAAAACACTTGATCAGATGAGTTAAAAAAAAAACTGAAAGAAATAAAAAAGATAATTCATTAAAAAGTTACTATCACAGTCCACTGTGGAAATAAGAAAAATAATGATGGAAGTCCAGAGATCCAACTTTTCAAATGACATTATGAAGACAAACATTAGTGCAAATTGAATGAATTACAAGTACGAGTAATATTTTAAAATGAACAGAGTAACTTTATTCTTCTAAAGAATAACTCAGTATCAATCAAACAACCACAAATCTAGCGGTTACAAAAAACCCCAGGGTTCTTCTTCTGTTGTTTGAGTGCATTAGCGAGCATTCACATTTTGTTTACTCACAACAGATGTGGTGTCTTTATCCCTTGGCTTCATGGTAATGAATTAGGAGCCGTACTCCCTGATCAGGGTCTGGTTGGAATCAAAACAAATCCAAAACATTAAGGCGTCCTACTGTGTTCATTTTTATGCCAAAAGTTCAACAGATTTTTGTTTTTCACAGTTTGCCAAACTCTTGCTGCTCAGTTGAAATTCGTCCTGGATTCAATTATGTTAATAAACTGTCAGTCCAAAGCTAGTCGGGCCGTTTGTGTTTACACGAGAGATTACATGTGATGATGAAGAATTTGTGGCTTTGGATCTGATTCCTGCAGAGACTTGGAGTTGTAGAAACAGGTGCTAAATTCTTCAAAGCATCCACCCACCCATCCATCCATTCATCCATCCATTCATCCATCCATCCAGTTTGGGACAGGCACTTTCTTTTCCCTTAACACAAATTTGACTTTACAGAGTTCATATCTCCAAGTCGTCCTGGTCTCCAAATCCAGTTGAAACCTTGTTTATCCCTCTGGCTTTCCATTTTCTTGTGGTCCTCACTTCCTTCCACAGCCCAGAAAAAAATCTGAAGCACTTGTCCTCTTATTCTCCTCTCAGTTAAATTTTCTCCGAGATAAACAATGCAAACTCAAACAGAACAAAAGCATTGTGATAAATAGTTTGACTCCTCATACCAAAAGATGCTGTTCAGCTGCAAAGTTTGTCCATGATGAAGACTTTGATTCACTCATGATTCACTCATTATACTCTGTACTCGCTGAACTAATGACTTTCATGTAAATAAAGACATTTAAAGGGTGTTTGCAGAAACAATCTAGCCCAGATTTGAAAAGGTTTGTTTAACTGAGCGTAATTTATTTAATCCTAATATTGACCCTCTGTGTATATCTCTGCTTCCTGCTCTGTTGCCCCTCCTCAGATTTTTCTTGTTCACTGACAGGCATCTAAAACAAGTTTTATATTTTACATGAACTCATATACATTCTCATTAACTCATACGCAAGTTGAATAATTTAAGTTTTGTGTGTGTGTGTGTGTGTGTGTGTGTGTGTGTGTGTGTGTGTGTGTGTGTGTGTGTGTGTGTGTGAAAGATAATTCAACATAAAATTTCTACCTGTTATTTCCAGGCCACCTCAGAATGTGAATTGTTGAAATATCTTCTTCAGATTTTAAACAAAAGTTAAAAGGTTTTTAAAGGAAAAAAATAAATAAATATGAAGCTTGTGTTGTTATAGGTGTTAAGTTTAGTGAAAAAAAAAGTGATTTAAATATTAATTCTTTTTTTTTTTTCTTTAGTGTAACGTTGTTTTCTTGCAGGGGTTTTACTTTCTGTTGTACACTTCGGTCACAAGGTGGCGACGTTGATTCAGCCTCAAGTAAGAACTTGATCATGTTTTGTGAGGACAATCTGTGAGACATGAACTCAGTTGTTAAAATAAATAAATAAATAAACAAATCATCTGGATTATCTAGGAGTGCAGCAGTTAAATCATCAACAACTCGGTCTCAAAATATCTGATCCTTCAATCCTCTGTTCTTCAATTAATATATATTTTGTTGTTGTTTTGGATCTCACGTTCTGACCTCTCTCCTGGTTTATGGATGTAGATTGCTGCCAAACTTCCGGTAACTTCCTGTTTGTGTATTTACCTGTTCCTATCTGCCTGACCAGTGGTGTAGTCTAGTTTACTGTAGTGGGTATTCCCTGATTTTTCTCGTACACCCCCATCCTGGAGCAACATCTGGCCCACAGCAGCCCTCCCAGAGCAGTAGCTGCTCTAAAACAGCCCCACACAAGAACCACCACCTCATAAAGTATGCACCCACAGGTAACTGAGACCATTAAAGACTGGTTATGTATTATCTAAATGTAAATATATTATAAGCAATACAAGATGTATAACAGTCATTAACAGCTGGACATTAATTAACCACTGAACAGCCAGTCACAAGACAGGACAAATAAGTTTCATATAAAGAAAAATTAATGAATAAATAAATAATATACTTGTATAAATAAAATTTCAGCAATCAAGTGCAAAAAATCATGTAAACAACACAAATAAACTTCTCTGAAGCTTGAAAAGACACTAAAGTATCTGACCTTTAACCAGTTTTGTATCATTACAACATCAGTAGAAAAATGTAAACAGTCTGTAAACAGTCCTGCACAAACTCTCTTCAGTCATCAGGCTCCCTAAAGCTAGCGTTAGCTGCAGCTGTAATGTCCCCAAAGCAGCAGTAGTAACAGAGCAGCAGCAGACTTACTGAAATACTGACACCGTGTCATTTGGTACTATCACTGTACCAAGTCAAGTTATCACTCTGGGTGCCACAATGTCACTGCTAATCAACATCTGGT
>OOFC01038827.1:4336-15815 GCA_900323345.1 Pseudochromis fuscus
GTTCCTTTCTCCATGTCTCTCAACACTCATTTGCTTTGTCCTTCTCTCTTTCAGTTCTCCCACACAAACTCACAATCACACACATACGGACAAAAATACACACACACACACACACACACACACACACGGATCCCTTCAAAAATACAAACACACACGTATCCCTTCATCTCTCTCGCCTTCACATACACACACGCACACACACACAATAAACACTTGTCATTGGTCGGCACCAGTCGTTTATTCCTGCCGGAGCGAGGGATTTGTTTTTGTTCTTCCTGTCATTCGCCCATTTGACTTGATGGATGGTGGGTGGTGACGCAAAACACCTGCCACACACACACACACACACACACACACACACACACACACCAACTTAAAACTTGTCACAATGCATACAATCAGTGATGTTCTTGCATGTCTGCAAATATGCCATTTTAAAGAAAAGACAACACACAAATAATGTATACACACGTCCCACAAACATGCACGTGGACACAAACTAAGATCACACATGGATTTCAAATGCCAAACACAAGTCGAATCCTACACTAATTTCTCTGTGAAGCCACTCGTCTTGACGATCAAATTAAATGTTACACACACACACACACACACACACACACCTCCTGCCACGGTTGACTTCCGATGTGGTCTCCAGTGTAAACAACAGTTTATCTCTATAGAGGACAAATGGACAGTGGAGGCACAGAGAAGGAGGTTTGACCTCAAAGGTCAGAAAATATGAAATGTGTGTAACGTCCTGCAACAACTAAACAACCACACACACAGCAAATACTAAAGTATGTACAGAGGGAAACAGAAATGGAGATTTATTTAAGGATTATTTCTTCATTGAAAATGAGGATTTTGATTTGAAGTCAGTTGGAGGCAGAGTTTTTTGGAGTCAGCATCTAGTGGCCATCGGTGGTATTACACTTACTTGGCTTCACTTTTGAGACCCAGTGGCTACGTCCATCCTTTCTATCCAGTCTTTGAAGGATGGAGTTTTCTGATTGATTGTTTTGTTTTCTCCAAAACCAAAATTTAACTTCCTGGAACCAAAGCTGGGCCATCATTTTCTGTTGGGGGCCACGGGAGAAACACAGACTGTTGCGGGAGGGCCTCAACAGCTTTTACTACTAAGATTAAATGTAGAAAACCCGGGCAAAAGCAAAATGTAAAGCCAGTCTGTCTTACTGGGTCAAAGGAACCCAGCCTGTAGTTAGTCACCCAGTTAGTAACCCAGTTGTGGGTTAAAACAACAGCGTTTTCAGTGTGTATCCTTCAACTTGTATTGTAAGACTCACATGTTAAATTCTAGTATTTGTAGAAAAGCCTGAAGAGGAGAAGAAATAGTCAAACAGTTGCTGTTGCAGCTTTGAGGTTTTTTTCTGTCCATTTTAAATGTTCAAATGCAAATGATGGATGGATGGACAGATTGTGACAAAATAAAGGCCTAAAATAGAGACACTGAACATTTCAGGAGTAAAACATCACAGAGAGAAGGACGCAGATAAACACACATACACTGGTGTAAACATGGGCAACAGGATGTGAGTGTCGTCAGGCAAAATGTTGGAACAACTATTTCTGTCAGTTGCGATTCTGGGGGGTGGGAACATGTGTGTGTGTATGTGTGTGTGGCCCATATGGCATCATGGGAATAAAATGAGAAAGCCACACACACTCACACACGGGGTAAACGACAAAAACTGGACACAAATCGATACCAAATTAGAAACAGTTTCTTTGTTTTTTTCCAAACAGACTGAGAGCAGCTTGGCAGGCGGGACGGACACTTGACGAGGGAGAGCGAGGGAGAGGGAAACGTGAGAAAGAAAGAGGGTGGATGGATGGATGGATGGATGGATGGGGGATTCAGAGTGACTTTTAAGCAGAATGAGGGCGGGTGTGGTGGAAATTGATCCGTGGAGACTCAGTGTGTGTGTGTTGTTTAAGCTGGGCGGCCTTGGATTCCTCGTTGACCTTTACAGAGATAGCAGCTGGTCGTCTCTTACAGTTTCCAGTTTGGTTTCGGCCGCGACGATCTGAAAAGCAGATGGATGGACAGGGAAGGAGGGAGCAGTGACGGAAAGTAAAAAAAAAGCTAAACATTTTCCTGCGTTCATTGACCTCTCTGGAAGCAAGAGGAGCTGAGAGACGAGACTGAGACACAACCACTCCAACTCAACTGAAAGAAATTTATTTGGCAAATATTTATTTTTTGTCCTATTTGGTCTTTCATCCAAAATAAAGCTTTCACTTCAATTGAGGAAAGAAAGGCAGAAGTAAACTGTGAGTTTGGCCGAGCTGCGTTCTTTCAACTTTGATGCCAAGAAAAAACACTTTGAATTTTAGTTGAAAGGAAGAGTTTGCACAGAAAGTTTAGAGCTTGTCGACTTTGGACAAAAAAAAACGAACTTTTTTTCCCGGCGCATGTCATTCATCTAATTATTTTGGGATGATCTCACCGAGTGGCTGCAGTCAGACATGAGCTGAAGCCTCAGAAGCACATGAACAGGCTGTTGTAGTTAAACATGGTCTGAAAATGCAGTGAAGCTGTGAGAAGAATCCACAGGATCTCCTGATGTCCCATCAGCCTCTTCAATTAGGCTGTTATCTCATTTAGCCACAGTTCCCTGTCACAGACTGAAAATTAAACTGAACAAAACTGGGAAAATTCATCTCAGATTGATCTGTTTCAGATTGATCATTTTTTCTACTGCAGTCAAAATAAATTTAAGAAAGAAATCTTCATTCTTGCACAAAGTCACAGTCACAGTCACATTGTCTGGTTATTCTAATGGAAATGATCATGCAGCAAAAAAATAAAATGAATCAAATCCAAACACATCAGGACCTGAAACCACAGGAAATATCTTTGAAAATATAATGAAATAATTAAATGTTAATTAATTTACTGTCAATAGACAAATCAAATAAAAAAACAAAATTCTAGCATTAGCTGTAATTATTGATGTAATTAATGCTACTTTTTGCTGAATGTAAGAATTTTAGGGCAACAACTATGAAAATTATTTCCACCATTAACTTATCTTTCGCTATTTAAAAAAAAAAAAAAAAAAGTCAATAAATGATCAAACAATTTCCTACAGAAAAAAGGAGAGTTTGTCTCTTTAAATTGCTTATTTTGTTTAACCAACAATTTAAAAGTGAAAATCGTTTCATATTTTAAAAGCAGCTAAAGCTCATATTTAATGAGCTAGAAATAGAGAATTTCTCCTAAATATATGGCTGAAACAATTTTATCAATCACAGCATTTGCTGGTAATAGTTGTTGTGTGTTGATCCATTTAGTGATTAACTGACTCATCAGCATTAACAAATGCCGTTCTCCCCTCTGTTCATGCACTTTGTGATGCTGAAAATCGGTTATTAAAAAGGTTAAAGGCTCGTGTTTTCTGTCCAACTCAAACTGATCTAACGATGCAAAAATAAAGAAACGTGACAAACACACACTAATGTGTCTGTAATTAGAGGAGATACAGGGGAAGGAGAAGATGGAGAGATGGATGGAGGGAGGATTTCTAGATGAAAGGTGGATGGATAAAAGATGAAGGGAGGTGTGATGTGTCGTCCTCGGGTCTGTTTTACTATCATTTCACAGCCTAAAATGTGCAAAGGTCAGCTGTTATTAATGGCAGGCCCTGAGGAGTACTTATGAGTGTGTGTGTATGTAAATGTGTGTGTGACAGACAGTGAGTGTGAAGACTTGCATGTCACACCTTTCTGCTCTAAATGCCATGTAGCCTGCCATTAGTGTTGTAGCTGGATCGTCCCCATGGGGCTCGGGGCTCAGGGTGCGTTTGGAAATGTGACCCGACGCTCCCTTTACGATCTGTTACATCATGTAATTTCTCTTCCTTCTCAACAAATCAGTGTAAAATTAATGGCACATTATATCCTCTACATTTGCAATAAATGTTTTAAAACAGGCTGCTTTGATTGCATTGTGCCACATTAAATCAGACATGCATGTATTCCTCCTGCTTCTTCCCCGCTGACCCACAGGGTTGTGCTCCTGTAAACCAGCTGTTTGTTGGACTAAGCAACATTTTGCAACAGTTTTATTTCAAAATAACATCTTCAAAATCCTTCTCACAGACTGTACATAAAACACAGAAATAACCACCAGGTCTGAAAAGTGTAATGCCACCAATGGCCACTCGATGCTGGCTCTAAAAACCTCTGGCTCCAACTGACTTCAATTTAAAAACCTCATTTTCAATCCTGAAATACTCAGTCTATACATTTTTTTCCACAAGTCATTCTGATGTCATCAGATAAAGTCAACTCTTCTTCTCTGTGATCTGGTGGGAGGAGTTAGAGGCGGGTTAGTCTATTGACTGGTGGTCCATCTGAAAATCATTTCATCATGAAGGAGATGTTAGACTCAGAGAAGAGGCCGATTTAGGGGGTGTGTTTATTTTGATTGGCAGGTCCAGGCCTCCTCACTCCACCCTTCCTATCCAAATATGGTTACTTTTAGCTTCAAAAAACAAAATGGTCAAATTTCATATGCTGAACTCCTGGCTTCAGTCAGTGATGATGTCCATCTCTTATGACTGACGGCCTGCTTTAACATCCAGTACGAGAAAATAAGGATCATTTTGAAGTGAGAAACATGCATCAACTCAAGTAATGAGTTGACAGCTCTGTTCTCCAGTGATTTACAGGTGGTTTTTAAAATTATCTTTAGTTCATGTTTCACCACTAGGGGGAACTGTCATGTTGCTGGGACCATTAAGAAAGTTTACATCGTGCATTTTATGTTTTTTGTTTGCTTTTTTTAAAATTTTCCCTCACATTTCCATTGCAGTTATGAGAGTCTACAATTAATAATATTTGGTATTTAAAGTAAAGTAAAACAATAATGCTCCCTATTACCACTTTCATCTACTTATCTATAAAGAAGTAAAACAGCAATTATTTATTAGGGAATTACATAGGGCTCAAACCAGCAACCTTCAGGTTGGGAAACCACTGCTCATCCAACTGAGCTAATTGTTAGCTTCAGAAGTCAAAAGCTTGAATTAAATGTGATATCGTGTCAACAAAGCAAGCATATCACTGCTAAATCTCAGGGAAGAATAAAGCATAAAATATTTGGGTAAATTTGTCTAGATAAATAAACACAAGCACATGAACTGTAGCGGTCTGTTCTGTGTGAGCATATGGATTACAGGCCCAAACTGGTGAAAGGGTTAAGGGTGACCAATAGGCTCCTTAGGGGCTACCAGGTGCAATGTGTTGGAGACCCCTGCTATAGATAATACATTAGTTTGTAAAAGTGCCAATTTTTTTTAAATTTTATTATTCTGAGCCCTGAATGCCTCTTCTGACGTAGCATCCCCAGCCAGAACTACACATTAACTATGGGTCATTAGCTAGCCCCCCCAACAAACAAAAAACAAACAATAGAAATGGCTAATGTTATCTCATGTTTTAGCTTTAGAGGTTTAGCTGCTAGCTATCCATCCTACCACAGTGGTGTAAAAGGGAACTGCTTTATGAAACTGTTGCAAAAGAGCCACATCAAGCTCTGGCATATGGACACATTTCATGTTCAGTGTGCTCTGTATTGAAATCTAAACTTATTTCCATGTTTACGCATGGATGACTAAGTATTAGTAACTACTTTCATGTGATATATTTTGCAATTTCCTGAGGAAATATACAGTAAGTTATTTATATTTTATATAACATTTTGGAGTAAAAAAGTGTAATGATTGCCCTGTGACATACGTGACAGCCACAGGCCTTAGGCCTGTGTGTGTGTTTCTGCCTCTACTCCAGTTTCCCTCCTTGGTTGTCTGGCCCACCTCATTGAGGGATTGGCGTCACCTGCCTGGGGCACTATTAAAGCTGCCAAATCTAAGATGGTGCTCTCTTGCTCTTGCTCCTGCTCCTGTGCCCTGGCTGCTTCCCCTCCCCCCCGTCCCAGAGGGCTGGTGTCTTCCTGGCACTCAGGTGGGGTTTGGTTTGGTTTGGTTTGGTTTGGCTTGATTTGGCTTGATTCAGTGGTGGTTTCATTTCCCATTTGGGTTAAAGTTAGTGTTATCACCACAGCAACCAACACCCTCACCACACCACTGATTACTGACCTGGTTGCTAGTTTTGTTTCAGTTAACCTTCATTTTAATAAAATGCCATTTAAAAAGCTCTAGCTGTGTGGCTCTCCCTTTTAACAAGCTGGATATGTCCAGTAACACATATGGAAGCAAAATAACATCTTTCTTTTTACTTTATGCAAATGTACAAAACATGGTGTTCTCATAAGAAACTGGCATTAAATAAAATCAAGTAATGAAGGTAACATGTTAAACTACATTTTTAATCAATATGGGAAGTGAGTTTTTTTTCTAGGCATTATCACTGTGACATGGACATAAATCTGTCAGGTTATTTACAGTGTGAAGAAAAGACTTTAGACTTTTTGTAATAAACTCCACAAATATGCTCAAATGCTTATTCAATATAAAAGTAACAAAGTGATATTTACAATTTACATGAAAAACATACTGTACAAATAACTTCAATTACAGACATTCCTCATTCTCCATACTTGTTAAATAATTTGTAAAACATACTGGCATAAAATATTCAACTTTTTAATTTGAACAAATGCTCTATTTGCATAGTTCACTCTTTTATCTGTCAATATCATCAGTTGCTTCTGAATCTGTTGTTTCACAATATTAAACAGTTCCATAAACTAGAGTACTTCAGCTAAAATATGAGCCATTTGAGAAGTGATAGGTGGAATTTTATTTTTTGACACTGATGTTCACCTTTGCAAAAAGCTGCTTTAACTGATGTCTGGTGACATCATGGAGTTAAAACCTGACTCTTCATTGTGAATCTGTCGCACATTTTCACATCTGAATTGTATTTATTTTGCATAATTTTAATTGAAAGCACAACCCATTTTCTTTTCAGGTTGAATTTTAATTGAAGATGATCTCACCTGGGTTACAAAAGCTAATGTTTGCAGGCATTCAATCCACAGTTTGGTGTGGGATGTTGCAGGAAAGCTAAAGATACATAAATCCAAGCTGAACTGTCTGATGAGGCAGATCTCCAACACATCACAGCCCTACTCGATCACTTGTTTGCAGCTTCAGGTTCAGTTCAGCTCAGGTGTCATCGTCTCTATTGAAAGACGACAGGTATTTCAGGTGTAAATACTGATCACACACTTCAGGGGATTAAGGTTGGGTTAATAAGAAACTAAAAACAAACTGATAAATGGGAGGAAACAGGAAGGAAACATGCTGTGTTAACGCCTGTGGACAAACACAATATCTCGGTGTGATTGTTCAAACTAAAAAGCAACAAAATGTCACCTCATCACGGTCTTTCCCTTGGAAAGGACAACAAATGCGGCGTAAATGCAGAACGAATGTGGGTGTGGATGCATGCAATGCTGCTGCTACTGCTCCACCTGATGTATTTTTGGCTGCAGCCGTGTCCCAGTTGTGTGCAGCTCCTTGGTGTTGGGAGGCAGGTGAAGGGTGTCTGGTGACAAAATGCCTAGTGTGTAGCCTATTTTCCAGGTTTTGACCTTCCCTGAATATACTGCTGTGAGGAGAACGAAGATGAATTGGAGCGGCGAGGCCGTCCACTACGAAGACAAAAAAACAAAACAAGAGGAGAGTAACTGATGGATATCAAGTGTTTGTCTCATTTCCTCTTTCACTTTGTACAGTTTCATGTCCATGTCTTCCTCCATACTCAGTAGTAATGGAGTGTTGGAGGTCAACTTGAGGTTCATGCAGACGTTTGTGGACAAACAGCAGATTCTCTGTTGTTTAACCTGCGCGACACGGAAACACAACAAAGCACCGCCAAGCAAAATAGAAGGAAAATGGATTACTGTCCACACCGGGCCGGAGAGAGATTTAAATTTTAACCTCTGCACCTTCAGATGTTTGTTCTGCCGGGTCATCACAGGTTAGAATATCAGAGATTTGTCTCACCATCGTTTCTCTTCATTTCACTCCCTTCTCAGTGTTCAACATTTCTCTGTTCTCTTGTAATTTCTGTTGCCTCCTCGGTTTCTTCTCGTTCAGGTCACATCAGAAGAAGCTGGGAGGACGACAGCATTTCGTTTAAAAACACTGATGTGAACAAATTTGAAGTTGTTGTAGTAACACTTCAGTGATCTTCTCAATAAAAAACCAAATGTATCCAAACAAATGATATGTTTTCAATCCTGTTTGTTTAATGTGTCTCACACCACAAACTGCAGAAATGGATGGAGCCACCAGGTCTCAAGTGAAGCCACCAATGCCATACCACCACTGGCCACTAGAGTCTCCAACTGTTCCTCTTAATGACCTGGTGGTCCATCTGAAAATCATTTCATCAGTAGGCTGAGAGAGGGGGAGGAGTTAGGGGGTGTGGTTAGTTGGATTGACAGCTTTGGTCTCCAATGATTAACAGGTGGTTTGGAGGTTTGGTCGTTCATTCACAGGTGAACTCTAGTCTCATACACATTGGACAGTACCAGAGTCAGACCCGCAGACTCCTCCCATCATATCCAAATATGGTCACTTTTGGCTTCCAAAAAACAATATGGCCACATTCAAATACAAAACTAATGGCTACAAAAAGCAAGTCCACATGCAAGTGGAGGCGCCACAAGCAGTGTGAAGAGGGGGCGATCGGGGAGGTATCTGAGAAAAGACAGTGGCTAGGCTAGTAGCTAGCCCACACAAGCTAGTCATCCCTGACCAACGTGATTCCACCCACCCGTCGCACAGCTTCTTTGGCCTGCTGCCATTGGTCAGGACCGGGTCCAGTGGACCGCTGCATGTACCAGGCTGTCAGGATGCTCAGCTCTCTCCCTGCTCTGCCCCCCACCCTCCTTCTGCCCCTGCACACCCATACACTGAACTCTGCTGATCTGTTGTGTGCCCCATGCCATGTTGTTTTGTTGATCTGTCTTATATTGGGTGGTTTTGGCTAAGATGCCCATCTTAGGTATGATATGATGCGCATCTGGAAACAATGTCTCTGTCTCTGATATACATACAAGATACATGTGTGGCATGTTGCAATGCAATGCAATACAATTCACACCCAAATCACGATTCAAAAACTGGCTTTTCTCTTAGAGTCTGAGTCTATGTTTTAAGTTTACAGTGCAGTGTCATTTTACAACATGTGAGTCACATATTTATGTATCCTCAAGATAAACTCCATATTTAAGTACAAAACAATTTGCACCATTTTTATCCCAAAGAAGGCTCAGCAGTGGAGCTGAAAGTGATTTCTTTCATTAACTATAAGTATAAATTTTATCAGACATGTTTGTTTACTAAGCTTATTCCTCATGCTCATCCTCTCTAAATCTAGTATTCATCCGCAGTGCAGGTATCAGTGCATCCAAGCAGCTCATACTGTAATTTGTAGTGTACACATCCACTAATCAACTATGCACATTCTGGGGGTCGAAGAAATAAGGCCTGCAAAATTTGTTGGTAAAACTTATTAATAAATGTAAAACAACAATGTATTAAATGGATTGGACTGTTTCAATACAAACATTTAATAACTGATGCATCTTGATAACCTTCCAAAACTACATTCATGCTCAGCTGCTCTCCTGGTGCACTCGCATCGTGCACACTGATAAGTATCGGTTAATCTTCTCCTCCCTATTCTACAGTAAAAGCCCCTTTAAGAAATAAAGGGATTCTGTCCACTTAAACACTAGCAGTGGGCTTTTGATTTTGAAGTGATTCAAGGTGGAATCTGCAAAACGGGCCTTTGTACTAAAATCTGACTAATTAAACTTATCAAATTGAGGAAATAAGAAATAAAGTCCTGCCTCTAATACAACCCAGCCTCACATTGAGGCCTGTTACCTTTTACAACTGAGGTAAATGTAGACCACAAACACTATTTCAGGACTTGCACTGGATTCACACTGAATGCAACGCGAATCTTTGCCTCTAATGTACTCGCAACGAGCACTCACGGACGTGTACTGGTGGTTTTACCGCTCACTAGTAACAGGCAATAAGAGCACTCCTCTTGGTAACCGCTGCAACTGCCACCTCGGCCGTCAACAAATGAGATTGTGTATATTGCTGCTTTTAGTTGTTGTTGAAGTCCCAGAAACAAACTGCTTCTTGTTTGAGTTAAAGTTGTGCAGTAAAGCTCTGGATAGACACAGACGGCAACAATAAGCTCGTCCTCCATTGCTGTTCCCATTGAATTACCCATTAGGGTAATTCACATTTCAACAAACTCAGCACTGCTTTTCACCGTTTTAGAATAAAAGGCCACTATTAGGGTTGCAGTGGACAGAAACCCTTCATTTCTTAATGAGGTTATTGTTGTGAAATACTTGCAGCTACACTATGCTTAATTTATTCACCCCTGTTTTTCCCTTGGTCTGTATTGGAGGTTGAGCTTTTATTTGTTCACATCGACCACAACCTCGGACATTATTCAAGGCTGCCTTTAACCCTATTGGGTCTATTATTCAAACAGTACAAGATTCTTTTCTTTTTTTTGCTGGTGCACTCTTCTTCTTCTTCTTCTTGTTATTATTGTTTTATTCTCATTACTTGTTATTATTACGTGTGTGATTTAACGTCTGTATTGGAGTGTTTGCTACCGGACATTTGAATTTCCCCAAATAGGGATTAACAAAGTATCTCTCTATCTATCTATCTATTGATCACGATTTATCAACACTGTTTTAAAACTGGTAGTTAGCTTGATATGAGCACTCTTTATGCAAACTGATAGCACAGCACGGAGTGCTTGAATATAATCGCCAGTTATTCTGTCTCCTCATGTATCTAATGGGCACAGACACACACCAAGCTTTCACTTTCACTTTGAAAGCACGGCTCGGCCCGCTCTATAGAATCGCTGTTTCTGTTTCTTCATGCATCAAATGCTCACAAACGCATCAGATTCATGAAAAATCTGACGCTTATTTGTTATCATAATTCTGGATTTACTTGGTCTATCAACACACTTCCAAAACTGGGAACTAGTTTGACATCTGCAATTTTGACACAAGTTGAACTGATGATTCTGCGAGGCTCCGTCTTGCTGCTATATCACTGTAAATCTGCCATGTGATTTGGACGAGTGGATGCATCCAGCGACCCGACGGAGTTAAATTGAGTCCTAGTTTTTATTTGGGAAAATTCTGGGTGTTTCGGTTATCTAGAAATTAAAAACCTAGAAATATTTGCTGTTAGGCATCGTTTTTGTATAAATGTTATGTGAAATGGTTCTTCTCTGCCTTGAAGTTGGAAATCAATCACAAAAATGCCAGACTGCTCCTTTAAAAGCTGGTGAACTCAATCAGGCAACATCCTGTAACGATTCTGGTCCCAATGCCGCAGTCACTAAATACGGGGATTTCTTGTTTTGAACTGCAAACTCTTTAATGGATTAGATGGACGTCATTAGAGAAGACCTCAGAGGG
>OOFC01038828.1:0-13819 GCA_900323345.1 Pseudochromis fuscus
TATCTTAGAAGTTAGCATTAGCAGTTAGCATTAGCATTGTATAGTTTGTCTAGGGTGAGCTTTTTTCTGTGGTGAGTTTTAAGTATTAAAAGCATCTTAGCGCTTAGCATTAGCATGCAGTAGTAGCAAGTTTGGTGAGTTGGTTTGTGTAGTCTCAGTGTTTGGCTAGTGTAGGAGCAGCATGAACTAGCACTGGGGGGGGTGACTCTGGGACGCCAGAGTTCACCGCCTAGCCTCCTGGAGGTGTCGGGGAACTAAGTAGGTGAAACACCGTTGAAGGGAGGTTTCCACCTGGTGACCCCCAGAGGCGTGTCAGGAATCACTGCTCACTGGTGTGTATGGTGATAGGTTAGGGCTCCTAGGGCCTTCATTGAGTGTAAATCCTTGTTGTGAGCACAAGTCTCCTGTGTTTTAGTTCAACTTCCAACGCTTTGAACCCTGCGGCTTAAACACCGGTGTGGCTCATGTATCGGCGGCACGAAGCTCGTTAGCTTTTTACAAGCTAGCAAGCTCCGTGCTGCCGATACATTCAGCTTTGTCCCGGTCAGAGTGGACCATATGAAACTGTTCGAATAAATTAAATTGCGCTCAATATACGGAAAATACGGTACTTTAAAACACAGCCCTTGACAGAAGGTGTGTTTGCACTTTATTGCTGCCCACTTGTGATCCGATCACCTGAGACACATCTGAAGGTGATGCTCTGTAGTGGAAATGTGTCCTGATGCGTCTCCAATGAGGACGTAACAGGAAATACGTCATCAGTGCAGCACTGAAAGCTTTTCTTTCATGTTTCCTGTGCTCAACCCCAACTTTGTCCGATCACCGAACAGCTTGTACATAGTTCATCAATCATTTTGGAGATGGCAGCGGTGGCTCAGTGGTAGAGCGGTCGTCAGCCAACCAGAAATCAGCTGACCACACATCACTGCAGCATCATGTGACACTTATCAAGAAGGCAGCAGAGCACAGACGAAATTGTTGAGGTAGGAAAAAAACAGACGTCTGTTCATAAGAAACTTTAATATAATTATATCAGAAGACTGAATGAACATAATCGGATTACCAACCGAAGGGTCAGTGGTTTGATTCCCACTCCCACCCAGTCAGTCAGTGTGTGTTTCAGCAAAACACTTTACCTGCCTTGCCCTGTGTGAATGTTGAATGGTTTGGTGGTGGAAGGGGCTGTAGGCCACACCCTCCTCAGTCCACCCCACAGCAGCTGTAGCTAACTTAGCTTAGCACCACTGGTATGACTGGGTATGAATGAATAATGGTCTGTGAAGCAATTTCAGTGCCTTGAAAAGCACCGTATACATCCAACCATTATTATTATCGTTATCATTTTCCCTCTCGTTTCTTTTAGCTAACTATGCTAACTGTTTACAAAATCTGGTGCTCTCCTGGAGAACCACATAAAAAACTAGGCCTTGACGTTGCTGTAGTAACATCGAACTTAAGTTGTTGGAGACGCATGGTAAATGCAGGTGTCAACAAAGGACAGCCAAGTAAACACCCTGAATGACGTCCTTGTTCTTCACAGGAAATGCTAATGATGCAACTCTTACTTGCACAGCAAATCACAATCGTCTCACGGTTGTGCATAGATCAGCAGATTATCAGCAGTTTCCAGTTGAGCATTTGCACAAAGGAAAACATCAACAGTCAATGAACCAAAACAGGGATATTTTCTTCTTCAGATGTCCCAGGAAACCGAGCAGACAGTCGTCCAGTCACAATCCCACTTTGTTGTTCCTTAGAAAAGGGTGACACCATCAATTCACCGTGTCATGTTTACGCCGTTGGAAACTTCCCATGAATGAAAGAATGAATGGATGACTCAGTCGCACCCATTTCCTGTCCAGAAGTCGAGAGTATTGTCATCATCAGTCCTGCCAGGACATGAAAACCACCCCCATCTCAATGCATTACCCAAAGTTACACTACTAAGAACTGACTTAATAGGAACTTGAATATATATTTGGTAGTTTAAGTGAAAGTTGTACAACAGTTTGAAACACAAAGTGAGGAAGTTGTCTTCAGCTTTAGGAACTTGTGATCGTCCATTTTTTTCCCCCCACCACCATGTTCTGACGGTGTATAGACAAAATGATTGATCAGTCATCTGAAAAGTCATCAGTAACCGTCAGGGCTGGAAATCTGACTCCTGGGAGAAAGTTCAAGACTGAGACACGGTCTGTAAAGATGACAAGAGTCTCATTTTTAGTGCAGGAGAAACAATTAAAGATCCAGTGTTAGCATTTTCAGACACGTTATCGACAATGTGGCTGTGACTCAGACAGGAAGTGCATCAAAACCCATTTGGTTTCACTAAGACGTGGATTTCAATTTCCTCCATTCTGCCTCTCTGTGATTTTTGCATTTGTTTGACCTGGAATAATTGTCTTTTTTTTTTATACTGCAGCTTGTGGTGGATTTAAACGTCATCAAATCCTCCCAGCTGAGAACTATCTGAACATCAAATATTCAAAATAAGAGTTTAGTCGAGAAACTTTAATAAATTGCTATCGACCTGCAGTTGCTTGTGCAGAATGCAACACAGCGACTGGCTGCAACAATGGAGAGGCCTGCAGGCGTGAAATATCTTCCCTTGTGCAACTGTTCTGCTCCGTCTTTTATCTCGATGCTGGATCAATGCTATGAAATCAAGTCAGATTTTTCATGCTGCTCTGGTAAACTGCTCAATTGAAAACAGATTTTTTCTTCTTCCCCCCTTAACCATTTACTATTTCAGCCAAAGGGCATGCACACACATGCACCCCCAGTAATGGACAACCAATGCTCCCAGTAATGGCTTGACTTCCTGTTGCAACACCAGCCATTATATACACAAAGAATTAGTCATGTGTGCATCGATAGCGGTGACGTTGCTTTAGGCAGAAAAACAACAGGAAAAGATTTTCAGAAAGTTTATATCTCGATATCTCCATCACGTTGCTGGTGATCAACTTCTGGTTCAGCTTCAACCTCCCCAAGAAATTAATCCGGATGGTTTTTCCTTCATCACCTGGGGCAGATTCCAGTAATCCAATCAATACCATCAATCCCATTGTTTACCCTCGGCTCTGGTTTCAATCCAATATGTCCAAAATTAGGCCAATATGTCCATTTGTTGTTGAGTTAACATTTATGGATGCCACATTGTATTTTTCACCATTTTTGTCCTTAAACGTCCTCAAGATGCAAGAACATTTAATGGAAGCAGATATTTATTGTGTTTTTACGCACAAGTACCTGGAGGGGATGTAGTCCTGAAATGTAATCTAATTACCTTGTATGAGATGTTTTAGCCACACTTCAGCTGCTACAGTCCATAAAATAAAAGCTTTGAATGATTCAGATGTGATACTGAGGAATCTCTTTGCCTGTTTAAAAGCTCTTACTCCCTCACCCACTCACACAGCATGCACGCAAAAAGCTAATGGTCTAGCTTCGCATCTATTAACATGGTGACCTCCACAGAGCAATGTGCCTGGGGATATTAACAGCGGGCCATTTGACAATAATGGGACCTTTAATCTGAGCCTAAGCCAAACACATGAATGACATTTCCCAGTCAGTGTTCCCATTCACAAACAGCGGGGGACCAATCACAGCGAGGCAGGGTTCAATTAGGCAGAAATGAAGCACATCTGTCGAGGGTGAGGGGGTTTTACATTAACCGCATAACACCAGACATACATCCACTTTCTTTAACCTTTCGTGGGAGCATTGAAGTGACAGGTTACCAGCGGCTTCAAATGGCACACGATACTGTGCTGCCAGGAAACAGACATTTATGCTGATTACCAGTTTTACAATGTGCTTAGTAGCAGACATTAGCCACAGAGCTTCGTCGTGTTTTTAGCTCTTTTGCGTCACTTAAAGTTGCAATAAGCAGCTTTTGATCAGTGGTGACAAACACGAGTCCTGATCTCCTCGTGGATCTGGTTTGATTTCCACTGAATCCTTGGATGAATATTTGCATCGTAAGCTGCTTGTCATTCTTGTCCGAGCTCGTTTCCCAGACACAGCTGTCGTCGTTTCATATGGGGGGTTGTTGATTTGAGTAATGAGACATCAATACACAGTCTATGTGGAGCAAGAATACCAAACAGTGAGGTAAAGGAAAGGCGAAGAAGCTGCATGGAGATGGTGAGTCTTGGTAAAACACCACGAGTAAGTCGGTGGAATTAAAACATCTTGTGATCCATATTTAAAATACACAATTAGCTGTTGATGTAAAGCCTAATACCACTTTTCCACCAAACAAGAACAGGTGCTAGGTCCATGCTGGTTCAGCCTTAGCCCCAGTTTTAGGGACTGGGGCCGGTTCTCACGACGGTGGAAACACAACAAACTGGGGCTAAGTCAGGAACTGGTCCTGGAACCGGTTTGGTGGAAAAGGGGTAACAAAGGCTTCACCAGTCCTGTTGATGGGGCAAACTCATATTGAATTATATAAAATAATCAGCACATCAACCTGATTGTAAACACTAAAAATGGACAAAGTGACTCGATTTCTTCTGAACCTGAACAGAATTTTTGAATGTAATCTGATATTGAATTGAAATCGTTTGAGATTTGTTTGTTTTTTTCTTTTACCATTTTTCTATTATTTATTTTTTTTCCATATGTTAGTTTCTGGTGATAGCTCAGTTTAATGCACAGTTGTATGTCGGGTAGGCAACAGGAAATTTGCCTTATTCAGTCAAGAACATTGTTTTTTGTGTTATATGGAATATGTGTACAGATTGTAACATTTGTAAGTAGAAGTTATTGTGATTGTCGTGATGACTGAATAAAAACATTAAATTACATATTCATGGTACAGTTACTGTTCATGTTAGCTGGACACAAAATACCAGTATAAACACAGTGGTTCTATCTCGTGCAGATCAAGATAAATAAACTATTTCTTTAATGTTTCATGTAAAAACAAAAACCTTTAAATATTGTGCCTACTTATAGGATGACAGTCAGTTGAAGGAAGTCAAGAAACTTGTCAGGACAAGGGGGAGGAAGCAGGACCCAAAGATGCAGATCTAACAAAACAAAAAGGTCTTGTAGGAGCCATATTTAATTTGTTTTTGTAATAACTCACCCCAGACACTAGGGGGCTATATTTCTTGTACCAGACCCCAGCGTGACAGGGTCAGGTGAAGTTATTTAACCAATTCCCTAATTGTCTGGAGGTGTTGTGAATGGGGAGGAGAGGGAAACAGTTTGATTGTGTTTAGTTTGCTTTATGGTGATCATTTGCGTTATATTTCCTTTGCGTTTTATTATTCTTGTTAACATAAAAGTATAGGCGCAAATAAAGGAATATTGTTCGGAATCGTTTATTTTACTTTTTTTAAATTTTATTTTACTTCACTAAGCGCACGTCAAAACTACCGCCACCATTCCAACCAGTAGCACCTGTGTAGGGGACACAGTCACTACAGGTCTTTAATAAAAGTAAAAAGCTAAAAGCGCTGCACAAAATGGCAGGAAAAATACAAAAACGACACTAAGAACCAAAACACAAGGAAACTGGAAAAACCCAAAACCCAGGAGCAAAACAACAAGTGGGGGACTCTAGACACTAAAAGTAAAACGTGAGATTGAAAACACAGGAAGCAAGACAACAAACTGGCAACAAGACAAAGAGACACAGGAGGTTAAATACACTGGGGTAACGAGGCTCAATGGAGCACAGGTGGAGAGGACAATCAGGGAAGTCTGTGTAGACGAGACCATCAACACAGGTGTGACCAACAGGAAACAAGAACACAAGAGACGAGACTCAAAAATAAAACAGGAAGTGACAAAACAGAAAACACGCAGGACATGAAACACCAACTAAAAGGACCACACACAGAACAATCACAAGAAAATAATAAATCTCAAAACTAAACACAAGCACTCAGGAAAAACAAACTAGAAACACACATCATGACAAAACTCTGGCATACCAGCTGGGTTTATATCAAAGTATTAATGAAGTATCTCCTTTCCACAGTAAGGATCTTGTGTCATATTTCACCATCATTTTTGTGGGGGATTAAAAAAACAGTTTGTACAGAAGTTTGAAATAAGTGAAAAAACACTACATATTAGACCAAGATGCTTCCAGAGCTGGATATAATTAGGTAATATGCAGCATCCTCAATCACAAGATGTTGTCAAACCAAACAAGTTGATCCCATGATGCAGCTCTGTGCCCGTGGGAGGCCGACAGTGCAGAGCGCTGTGCTGCATGAAGGTCATTTATATGGTGGAGCTGTGCTGTGTGACTGACAAGCTGCTCAATTTGGAAATGTCACCAAAAAACATAGCAATATAGCACTCTTATTTTCACCCTGTCAGTAAACTGTGTACCGCACAAATATAAATGCCACAGTGTGTTTGGCTTTTACATGTCAGACAAGCTGTTTGGAAAAACCTTTGGGGAGATGGTTCTGGACAATGTCGAATAAAAGTCAACACTGGATATACATTTAATATACACGGGGTGGGACTCGATTGAAAAAATTAATCTAATCATTGAGAGGCTTGCTACTTAATTAATCTCGATTAATCGCATTTTAATCACATCAATATTTTCCCCAAAATGCAACATTTTTTAATTTAAATGGATTTTAGTGAAAGACTGAATCAAATAGACACAGAGATGAATACTGTAAAGTCTTTAAATGTCTGGAAAAATACATTTAAATGCATTTCAATTCCAAACAATAGAAAATTTCCCTGAACAGACAAAAGTTAAAGTGCATTGTAAGTACATTTTGTGCAAAGTGCATTTTCCCGTTGTCTTTTTTGTCACGTCAGGTTCTGTTTCTTTATCAAGCTTTAGTTGCTCAAGTCAAGTTTTGTTTTGCTTTGATACTTTGTCCTTTTCCTTGTGGGAGTGTTTTTTTTCCCTCTTTGAGTGATTTTCTGTTGTAATTTGTTAATTAAAGGACTTTTTTTATTTGTACTTAGTCTTCTGTTTCCTGATCTTAGTTCAAGTCTGACACTATTTAGACTTTCATTTTTGAACATAAATTAAAAATGGAACAAAACTACACAGAATTTAATTGTAGTTAATTAATCTCGATTAATCGCATTTTAATCGCATGGCAATATTTGCCCCAAAATGCAACATTTTTTTTTATTATAAATGGATTTTAGTGGACGACTGAATCAAATAATAGACACAGACATGAATATTGTAAACTGAAGCTCTTTTAATGTCTGGAAAAATATGTTTAATTGTATTTCAATTCAAAACAGTATGAGAAATGAAACAGTCGTACAGTGAAAGTGACATTTTAAGTATTTTAAATACTTTATTCAGAAGATTATTGACTTTAAATGGTTAAAAAAAAAAAGTCATAAGACAGACTTAAATCGCACTTTCATCCGATTTGTCCATGTTAGCGGCCGTTAGCTGAGCTCTGGTGTGGGCATCAGTGTAATGACGTACCAGGAAATCAAATGTTCTGCGTTATTTCAAATGAAACTGTGATGAAGTACGTTAATTTTTTTTGTAATTTATTAATTGTAATTAATGTGTTAAAGTCCCACCCCTAATATATATGTAAAAAAACATAATAGGTTGATATTGATTTCCCTCATGTAAGCACCATTACATTGCTGCCAATATTCAATCATGTCATTATTGTGCAACAAAGAAATGTAATCTGGGAATGAACAGTCTTCACTGCAGGTTATCCATACTCCAGATTTACAGCTGATTGAACAAACCTTTCAGACACTGTGTTGAATTCAAACCCCCGACTCGGAGTCACAGGTCATGTGACCTCTGATGTCCACAAATCTCCTGCCGAGTCCTGACGACCGTCCCTCCATCAGATCAAGTCATTTGTCCATTTATTTAAAAACACACTGAATACTCCAACCACCGAGTCGCCTCACTCTTCATCCTCACTGAAAAATACATCGCAGTCGCCCAGTAACCGAGACGCCGTCGCTGATTACAAAATCCATGAAGAAGAACATTCCTCTCGCCTGTGCCTGAACACGTATTGATCCAGCGCGAGACCATTTGTTTGAGATGATTGAGATGATTACGTTCCGCCAATCACGCGGCGGCGCTGCATATGGTGTGATGTATGGATAATCCATCAGCCTACATGTTTTTACAAGATAATATTGGATTTGGGAAGCTCCTTCATATTGGCCCCAGATGGGGTGGGGGAGGGGGAGGGGGAGGAGTTCACACTGGGAATTTATGTATTGTACAATGATTGCATTTTCAAACAGCACTTTCATCCGGCCTTTGATGATGGCAACAAATATCCCAGTTGATTTCTCATAACTGCCGAGCTCCCGCGTGCATGATGTTGACCATAAATAAGCTAAATGCCCCATAGTATGTTTTGCTAAATGAGGTGAATTACCATTAGGAAATAGCCTGAGACTCTGGTATTGAGTGGTATCATGGAGTCAATGTGATAATAGATCATCACAGACACGAGAGCTACACCTGCATCCACTACAGATGGTTTCTCTCTGTTGTTCTCTGGTGTTTACTGTTACATTGATCTGACTTCAAATGTTGTCTTGATATGAACATAATTTCACTGAGCAGCAGGTAGAGCATGATGACAACATGTACGCTTGTTGCTAGGCAAACGACACAAATGTATTTATTTCTAATTGTCCACATCAAGGAGGTTGTTGTTGCCTGTGATGGTTTATTAAGAAAAAATAATTATTACATTGATTTATTTTTTTATTTGAGAGATAGAGTATCACCAAACAAACAACTTATTGTTTAATTTCTTATAATCCGATCACTCAACACCCAGTGATGCCCCTGATGAAGACAGAAGTGTACCATCGAAACATGTCAGGTGTGTTTGACAGATTCCGTGTCTGATTATTGGAAGAAATTAAACAACCATATGAACATAGACACTTTGATTTTCATTGGATTAAACAAATTTGAAAAAAAAAAAAAGGTTCTAGAAAGTGTTTTATTACTTGTGAACGTTGAACCTTGTCACATTTTAACAGGTTTTTTGTTGGAAATCTACACGTATGCAGATGATAATGTCTATTATCTGAGACTGTGGAGGTGAAATCAATATCTGATCTCAACTAGAGCTTTGTAGTTTGTTGTGTTTTGTACAGAAAGACAAAAAAACAACAAAAAAACACAAGTAAATTTTTGCTTTTTGGAAATTTTCCACTTTCAACCCCACAAATTAAAAACAATATGTAAAGTTTGAATTAAGATCTGGATGTAGGTGACTTATGTTACCAAATGGAGCCTAGTTTATTAAGATTAGTCCATTTATTTATTGGATTTAATCTTTATTTATCCAGGTGGGACAGTTGAGGACCAATTCTCATTTGCAACTGTGACCTATTCAAGAGGCAGCACACAACAGTTATACATACAACAAAACACTCTTTAACTGTTGTATTATTTGCTTTATATTTATTATTTTATTTGCACATTTTGTTCTTTGTTTACATGATTTGTGTATTTCATTTATTGTTGTGAATTGTGTGTTGCGTGCCGGAACTGGGCGGCCAGTTGACCTTGCGACATTTGATGGCGACACACAAAAACAAAAGAAGCTAATGATCAAAGCACGTGTCGGCTAAAGAACTGACGCGGCACTAAATTACGGATATTTTTTTGTTTTGTTTCTTCAAGAATTGCTCGTTTCCTCCTGAGTTTGTGCGACCAGTGAGGTATGTGTTTTATATTTTGTTTGTTTTGTGTTGTAGCATTTTTCTGTAGCATTTCTTACCTTTTCTCAAAAAAGAAAAAACATGGACCAAAATATTAGCAAAGAGCAACCATGACTCAACACACTCATTAGTTGGAGGTCTTTCAAACACACATTGTTTTCTCTGTGTAAAGAAAATGCTGTGTAAGAAAAAAACAAAGAAACATTGATGACTTTACTTTCCTGAGCCAGAGCGAGTGCTAGTGGTCCTTCACTGGAAACCAGTCCAGCTAATGCTCTGTGGACCAAAGGAAGAAGAACCACTTCCTCTGGTAAACTCCTGAGTGGTGATGATGACCGACCAATTAGCCTGACTCATTAGCTTTGGAGGAGCATTAGAAAATAAAGCGGTGGCAGGATGGACTTCGCTCTGAGTGTTTTTGCATTATTGATTGAGAATTAATGGCGGAAGCAGCTGTCATTAAAAGGCTAAAGGGATGGCTGCAGAAAACCTTAGTAATGGCAATCTGGGCCATTTAAGAGTCAGCGAGATGGCTGTTAACCACTTAAGGGCTGGAGCGTGGTGCGAGGAGGAGGGAGGGGAGGTTACAAAGACCTGACAGGATGCACACTGGATTAGCTGTTAGTCTGACAGACTCACAATATTTCTTTGAACCTGAAATATTACATAACACTGGACTTACTCTTGTTATCGGTTGTAGTGTGCATGTTCAATTAATGTGTGTTTTAGAGATTTTCCAATGCTAACAGCTAGAAAACGACGGTTTATTGCAGCACAACAGACACATGGTGGGAATATGAGACAATGGACCCCTGAGCACAGCTGTCCAATAGCATCCCCCCCCTCGGCTAAGCAGCCCTGCCCTCGGGGGCAGAGGAGAAATAATGCACGGTGTCAACATCAGAGCTGAAACATCATGTAGAAAACCTGAGGGGACGAACTCTCCCTGAGGAGGAGCCAGAGGAGCATGCAGCTGCTAAAGTGCTGCAACCACATGTGTGTCCTCCTGCAGTCCAGCTACTGGTCAGTGAGACATGTGGCTCTGGACTGGACTGGTTGTTACTGGTAGTTTCCTGTAATGAGCTCCAGCTCCTCCACAACCGTCTGGGTGAAGACAGGGTTTGATATTCAATGTTGAAACAATGCTGCATCAGTCATTTCCTGTCAGGAGGCGGAGCTTCCTGTCCACCTGCAAAACCTGGCAGCTGATGCTTTCTTCATGAGCTTGAAGTCTTTTCAGATTTAAGGTGAAATTAAGAAACAATCAGGTGATGATGACACATAAAGAAGAAGTTGTCATGAACACAGCACCGTTGACAGTGTGTAACTAAATTACATGGCTGCTCAGTCAGGATGTAATCAGAGTCTGAGGGTCTTCAGGTCCACTGCTCAGTTTGTAGCTGCTTGTTTCATCAAAGCTACGTCCAAATAATCTGGAAACTGCTTCTTCATCCTAAAACATCAACTTTTATTGACGACTTCACATGTAACTTGTCAGAAAACCAGGCAAGGACCAGAGGAAGGACTCATGCAGATGCAATGAAGTAGGTTTCAATCTGAGCAGAGGTGTCCAACTCCACAGGTAAAATGGTAAAATACAAAAAAAACAGACAAAACTATGACTATAAAGGCAAAACATGAACATGAACAATGAGCTCGAGCTACAAACTGAAACAGGACAGAGACACATGAGGTTAAATCCACAAGGTAACGTGGAGAGGACAATCAGGGAGCAGGTGAGACCAGACAAATCAAGACAGGTGTGACAGGGCAGACAGGAAGAAGAACTAGACTACCAAAATAAAACAGGAAACAGGACACAAGGACAGAAACATGAAGGACATGAAACCAAAGCAAGACCAGACAAACCAAAACTGAAACAAGAAATCATCAAAATCTGAATACAAGACACCAAGATAATAATCAAAACAAAGTAAAAATACATGAAATTGTGACAAAACTGGAATATTTAGACCAGGAGTGGGCAATCGTGGTCCTGGAGTGTCGCTATCCTGCATGTTTTAGATGTTTCCCTCTTCCAACACACCTGATTCAAATGACCAGGATCATCACCAGGCTTCTGCAGAGCTTGATGATGAGCTGGTCATTAAAATCAGGTGTTGGAAGAGGGAAACATCTAAAACATGCAGGTTATTGGCCCTCCAGGACCACGATTGTCCACCTCTGATTTAGACACACAAAAAAAACTGTTGGAATTTTTCCGATTGCACAATACGTGACATCATTACGGTAATCCACTCAGTTTTAAATTGTGTAACCTTGTATCTCTGAACTGAGTTTCCTTCAGATTGCTCTTTTCATGACAATTCAGGACCCGACATTTTTTTCCTCAATCCAAACCTGAAACAAAAATATTTCCAAGGCTCAGTGAACAAAACTGTTTTTAAAGCCCAACATGCAGCGGCCTCCACCTCTGACTCTCTATTAAAGCTGCTATCAGGAGATCAAAGCTGACAGCACAATGAGACATTGTATGCTGAGTGTTATCTATTAACCAGCTCCGCTCCGAGTGGATGTTTGCAGCTCGGGTTCGACCGGGCGTAAAAACCCAGACGTGTTTTTGTCTCTGAATACCTCGCTTTGCCACCCACGCGTTGCTGTAACATTGGATTGCTCAACAGGTTCAAAGGCGACCGTGGGCGGGTAGTTTGCATTACAGGTGTATGTGTGTGTGTGTGTGTGTGTGTGTGTGTGTGTTTCGTTTCAAACTGCAGCAGCCAGTCACAAAGGCTGCACTGAGTCAGTGACCAGCTCCGAAAACAAAGAAACAGGCAGATACTTGCAGAGGAGAGAGGATCTGCAGGAGGAGGTGTGCAGCGTAGTAACACTTCATCTTTAGAGGCGTCCACCTGCACCGACACGTTGGTACACTCAGCACCATGCACACACGTCAGTGCATGCACACACATATTTCACACATGGAAAGCAGCTTCATTCATTCACCCAGCTCTCACACACACACACACACACACACACACACACACACACACCAGCCTCGGTAAACAAACGTCTGGCTTTTACGACACCTGCATTGCTGAGATTTTCTTGTGCATACCAGCAGCATGGCTATCATTTACTTCTCCATAATTACACAGCTGGCTGGAGATCCAAAGCTGTCATTTCTGCTTTTTTTTTTTTTTTTAAGACGACTGAGACGTACCCGAGGAAAACAAACTCTGGAATGAAGAGGAGCAACAACAGCTTCACGTTCAAGCTATTTGTCCAACAATTAACCTATTTGTCAGAGTTAAAAACAAACCCATTATTAAGTAACGATGTGTGACATTAAGTTAGTTAAATATCCTGGAAAACACGTCTGGAGATATTAGTTTGATCCTCCTCCTCTGGGCTTTTCAGCAGTGTAATTCTCCTGGTAGACAGTTGGTAATAAGGCATTATAACATACAATTATAATAATGTATCATTAGGATTCCATCCATCCATCATCCATCCATCATCCATCATCCATCTATCATCCATCATCCATCCACATCCATCATCCATCCATCATCCATCATCCATCATCCATCATCCATCATCCATCCATCTATCATCCATCATCCATCCATCTATCATCCATCATCCATCATCCATCTATCATCCATCATCCATCTATCTTCATCATCCATCATCCATCATCCATCATCCATCATCATCCATCATCCTCCATCCACCACCACCCACCACCCACCCACCCTCCTCCATCCTCCATCCATCATCCATCATCCATCATCCATCCATCATCCATCATCCATCATCCATCCTCCATTATCCATCCATCCATCATCCATCATCCATCCATCCATCATCCATCCATCATCCATCATCCATCATCCATCATCCATCTATCATCCATCATCCATCCATCCATCATCCATCCATCATCCATCATCCATCCATCCATCATCCATCCATCCTCCATCCATCATCCAACATCCATCCATCCATCATCCATCCATCAACCATAATCCATCCATCCATCATCCATAATCCATCTATCCATCATCCATCCATCATCCATCATCCATCCATCCATCCATCATCCATCCATCATCAATCCATCAGCCATCCATCCATCCACCAATCATTCATCCATCCATCCATC
>OOFC01038829.1:0-15463 GCA_900323345.1 Pseudochromis fuscus
GGGTAGGCTGCTGCTTTGGTACTCCACTTGGAGGTATGAAATAAATTCATCTCCATTAAACACATGTGAGAACCATGTCTCTGCATCGTCACCTTTCTAAATTCTGTCTTTTGAAGTTTGTTGCTCGTGAAACACAAAAACCATGAGTTCTGTTCAAAAGCTCGACTTAGATGTGATTAAATATCTTACTCACCATTTATCCAGGAAATACTGTGTGATTGTCTGTCTTTAGATATAAATTTAGAGTCCACCACATCTCTCATCCTTTCTCTTTCCTCCTCCACCAGGTGTGCTCTTCAGTATCGAAGTAACATCCACATACTTTGCTGTGAGGAACTACTGGAGAGGATACTTTGCTGCTACGTTTAGCGCCTTCATATTTAGAGTGTTGTCTGTGTTTAACAAGGATGCAGGTATGAATAGAATACAATAGAAAACAATAGATCTTTATTTGCCATTTGTACAGGGAGAGGATAGTACAAGCCGTACATCAGTTTTTATGTGCATTGCTCTTTGAGTCAGCAAACATTAACTGAATATATACTATTTAGAAGATAGAAAATATAATAAAAATAGAAAAATACACTTTTCACAGTAAAAAAATAAAATAAAATCTGTGTTATCGTGTGAGTATTCTGGGAAAAATTTTAACAATATAACAGAAAGTGTTATTATATTTATGCTCGTCTGTGCAATATTTTTTCTCATGTTACTTGAGCCAGAGGACGCCCTGACTCCAGCAACCGTCACTGGTCCCACTGTCATGTCTTAATAGTGACACAGATGGTTTATGTTCTACAGTCACATCCTAAAGCCTCCACTAGATGGAGCTCTCCTCCAGCAGGTAGCAGCACAGCACCTGACTCATGTCACCCAAAGTGTCTTGTAAGACTTTCAGAATAAATATCTCTTCCTGTGACCTTGCAGTGCAACTACTCTGCAAAACACACAGATGAAGCTGGAGTGTGCAGCTCAGTGCACACACACACACGTCTGTGTTTCTGTTTGTTTCTGGTTCAGATCTGAAAAACCTACAGCAGCTGCTGCCGTACTCCAAGGCAAATCCAATTGTTTGTTATGAGGCTTAATCTTTCCTGTGACATTTATTCTATTTGTCGGTTTATTAAACAGGGACAGCACACATTAATACACACTGCTGCTAATGTACTACAGTCAACAGGCTGTTTCTCATCTGCAGTCTGTGGGCAGATGTTACAGTCACACTAATACAGAACATATTTGAAATGACAGGGTTATTGATCATATATCAGCAAACACCAACAACAAAACAGAGGTGGTATTACACATAGTCTCCCAGCAAAAGACAGAATAAGATGGAAGATGATTATGTAAACGGTCCCTGGTCACCACTGTTTCCTGTGTGTTTCAGTGACCATCACCGCTCTGTTCAGGACAAACTTTCGGATGGATTTCCCCTTCGACCTGCAGGAGCTGCCGGCCTTCGCCATCATCGGGTGAGTGGCGGGACACATGTGTAACAGCACTGTGGTGTGTTTGTGTTTGCACTTTGCGTGTCCAAACCTCCTAATGGAGGAGATGGAAAATGTGGTAATGTTTATGCAAATGTAGCATTTGAGGAGCAGAACTCATGTTTATTAGGTCACGATTCACCTCAAAGATGGAAGAAGGAAACACAGAAGACATGTGATGCTGGGTTTTTAACATCACATCTCAAATCTTTCACTGCCTACGAGGGAGGAGTTCAGCCACAGTGTATATACTTAATGTATTTATGTCAAGTCATTTTTTGTCTTTTATAAATCAGTGAGGTGTTTCAGAGGATGACATCTTCAGCTCTCCATAGTAGTTGTTTTTGTTCCCCTCACACTGTGGTTTTGTCATTTGATTGACAGCACATTCACAGTGTTACACATTAAACCGGCCACTTCATTGGCTGATGTGAGGTGTGTTTTTGGGGTGTGTGCAGGATCTCCTGTGGGTTTCTGGGGGCGTTCTTCGTCTATCTGAACAGACAGGTGGTCCTGTTCATGAGACGACCCAACGCCATGACCCGCTTCCTGACCAAACAGTGAGTCAGCTGCAGGCATCACACAAAATCAGTGTTTTACAGCTCGAGTGCATCTTCTGCTGACATGTTTTAATTTCTTATTTTCAGTCTTTTTCATGTCTGTGTTCAGTACTGTCTCAGATACTGTCCTGTGGAGTGTGCAGGAGGACATGTCCCTGCTCCTTTTGTCTTCAGGTGGTTGATTACTCTTGGTGATTACAGATGCATATTTAGGACTTTTCCATGTGTTTGTCTTCCCCTCCAGCCGGCTGATCTTTCCTGCTGTGGTAACGCTGGTCATCGCCACCTTGACCTTCCCCCCTGGCTTCGGACAGTTCATGGCAGGAGAGGTCAGAGTTCAGATCAGTTTGTCCTGTAATCCCTGTGATGTTTAAATGCCACCAGACAATGTGTTTCTTCCACTACTGTCCACAGGTTGTTATGTATCAAAGTCCATCAGTAAACCTCAGCAGCAGGGTTTCATGATCTGTGCAGACTTCCCATCATTCCTCCAACAGTCTTTCAGATTTTCTCCTTTGGTTTTCTTTGCTGTGGAGCATCCTGACAGACCAGTGCATTGATCATCTGGAGCCGTGTCCACTTCTGGCTTTTAAAAGTTCAAAATGTTCCCACTGTGACCTTTCCAGGCCGCAGGGAGCCGCTGACATGAACACTGACCTCATCCAGCCACGAGGGGCAAACATCAACACACTCTGATCAGATGATCATTTTAGTCTTTTAGGATGAATTCAGTTAAATGGCCGAGGAGTCTGACCAGGAGATCAAATGAGCGACCTTTGGGTTTGAGTTATGATCCCCAATCTCAATCACAAGTTTTCTCCCTTCTGTTAAAATGGAGGTGACTTCCAACCATGCTATGAATTATATATTATATAATATTCTAATACATGTGCCACTTTATTATGAAACAATACAAAATACAGGCTGAAGTATCTGAATTCAACTTCCTCTCATCAGTCCATGTGAATATGGCAGAGTTAGAAAACTCTGAGGCTGTGAATCTGTCCTTTTCTCCCGTGTCCTCCCAGATATCACTGTTAATGCTACGTTTAGCTGCATCTGTTCAGGTCTGGTTTCCAGCTGTGACGTATGAGCTTCAGTCGTCTGCAAAGAAAAGATTTTGGACATTTTTTGGATATTTTTGTTTGAAATGGTTGAACATGTTTGTACTACCAAACAATCCCCCTGAAAACGTGTAAACTACAGGAGCTGAACCGTTTTCTCTTGGTCGTCCTCCTACTTTCTGTGTACAACAACAAACAACAAACTCATATACCATCCAGTGCAGCTTGTGAAATTTGGAGCATCGCAACATATGAAGGAAATCAAACACATGGAGCAAGTGCAACGGCCGTGCACCTGCCGCACATCTTCGGTACGACCTCAATGAAGAGCGGACGTCCAAAGTCTCATTGGCATTGGCAAGGACATCTCACGTTGTCCATGCGTCTCGAAAGACGAAGTCCTTGCAATTTCTTTTCACCACCACGACTCCCACAGACCACGTAAAACACACGGGATACACGATTTCTAAATTCATGCGTGCGGTTATGACTGAGGCCCAAGATGCAGCCCGGTGGTTTGGAGGCTCATTCACTGGTGAACTCCAGTCTCGTACACATTGGACAGCGTCTTCATCTTAAAGAGTCAGACCCGCCTCCTCACTCCTCCTTTCATATCCAAATATGGTCACTTCTGCCTCCAAGCAACCAACACGGTGACATTCAAATACCAAACTCCTGCTGCAGCACATCCACAAACCAACGGGTGATGTCATTATGCTTTCATCCATCACTTGGACACAGCCTGTAACTCAGAGCTTCTTTGTTTAAGTCCCACCCCCTGGATGCACAGTGTCCAATGAGCAGTTTCCTAACCGTATTACAACCAATCACAGTTTTACTTTGTCCTTGTGCAGTAGGACAGTTTGGACAGAGCTGTTGGTTGTGTTTGTAATGACCCAATGTCCAGGATGGTCCAGGATAAAGAGTGGTCCAATCATCCACCCCGACAAGCTTTAAAGGATTTCATGTTCAGATGCAGAGATTTGTTTGATCACAGCCAGGTGTCCTTCAGACGATGAGAAGTGGGACACCATCATGTTGATCAGAATATCAGCTGTGAGCCACGTTGCTTTAGCGTGACCCAAACAGATTCTATATTTACATATGGATTATTCTGAGCCCCACATTAATGTGCATCTGTGGCCTCACTGTGACGTCACTTTCTACATGAATGGACCCGACATGCCCGTCAGCCGTGTGTGCACAGGGAGGTTCAATATAGCCATATATCACCAGCACACACACCCAAAGCTAAATGCTAATCATGTGTTTCACACATGCTCAAAATAGAGCACTTAGTGTCTACCAGGTGTGTGTGTGTGTGTGTTTATACGTGCATGTGTGTGCATATGTCTGTCAGTAACACCTTCACATGCTTCACACCGTCTTTGTGGAAATGTCTGACAGCTTTTTAACAGACACACGGCTTCATGTTAACAGGAGTGGTGGAGCAGGGTGATAACTACATTTAAATCATTTCACTTCAGAAGGTAAAGCCCTGTGGTGCAGCCTGGATCCTCAGGGTTGCACAGATGCCCCCCTTTCCTCAAAGACTGTGTGTATATATAGCTTTTGGGGAATGAAATCCTTCCAATCCAACTTGATAGCTCAGTGCAGAGTGACAGAAGAAGCAGCACAACAAGAGGAGATTAAATGCTACAAGGGTTGTGAACCAGACGTGAACCCACAACTTCAAAAAGGAACAGGAAAGCCTATTACATCCAGCTCTCCCGAGGCCCACAGCAGCCTCTCGCACAGCGGCACGTCCTCACCGCCGCTCCTCCATTCAGCACAAGGAGGAAGGACAAAAGTAGAAAAATCAAAATGACGTTGGTGGTGTTGTTGCCCCCGCGGCGGCGTTATGCAGATGCGGGAGGCGCTGCGACTTGTGCCTGTGAGCGAGATTCAGAGGCATCTATGCAAATGTGGAGCAAAATGGTTGAAGTGAATTAGTCATTCATGAGTCATCAAAAGAGAATGAGTCATTGGACACGGCCACCCGTACCCGTCTGCTTCCAGCTTTCTGGATGACTTCCTGATGCTTTATCTCACTTGACTTTCTTCCTCTCTTCACTTTTTTTTGTCTCTATTTTGATCTGTCACTTGTCCTGCCTTCATTTCACTTCACCCGCCTCCAACCATCCTCCTTTTAGCTCCTCTCTCTTCATTACCCTGACATCTCTCTCCTCATTCACCTTTTTACTTCCTCTTCACACCTTTTTCTTTACGGTCGCCTCTTTTTCCTCCACACATCCTCCTCACTACCAGATCATTTATTTATATTAGTGCTGTCAAAAGATTACAATTTTTAATCAGGTTAATCACAGGGTTGCTGTGGATTCATTTCAATTAATCACTATTAACTATCATTAATCTATATTAATCGTGTCTCATTTTGTGTGAGGGTTTGTTGCAAGCTGAGTGATGCTTTAGCCAAAGTGCTAGCAGTATGTGCTAATGTGTGCTTCCTGTTAATGAGGTATTTTAATCTGAAAGGGCTTCAGTGAAAAGATAACTTCCTCCTGCAGAGAGTCAGTAACTATTCTGTCTTGATTTTTTTTTTCCTACGTAGAGGACCAACATGCTGTTTAGAATCCTCCATTTTTATTGGTTGGTTCTACTTCCTGTCACCACAGGATTAACTTCCTGTTGGTGCAGGTGTGACAGTGACTCCACTTGGACAAACTGTCTGAAATGCAGAGACGTTCAGAGTCATTGCTGTTAGTGCTGCAGATGGAGTCATTCTGTTAAAATGATTAATCAGATTAATCATGATGATGGATTAATCTGCATTAATGCATCAATCTTGACAGCCCTAGTTTATATAACTACACATTCAGAGCCATAGACACTATTCTTCATTGGTATTTTATGATTGAAAATGATGAGTATTGGAGTGTCTTGGAGCAGCCTCTAGGGGTCGTCGGGTGTATTGCACTTTTTTTGCACTTCTGCATGAGCCTCATTTTTGAGCCCCACTTACTTCATCAGTTTCTACCAACAATCTATGTTGAGAGCAGTTTAATGTCCAGGATCCTTCCACAGGTCACTATCTATCATAACCATGCTGTGTCCACTAGTAAAGGTTTGCAGTGTTCAAACAGTGACCTCTGTGCTGCAGGGAGAAGATAACCTGCACACTGACCTTGTGCACGCTTTAAAAACAAACAGCAGCACACTTGTATGAAACAGTAATAGTAGTTTGGATGAATTAGTGTTGAAAAACTAGGGATCATAAGATCATCTTTCTGCTGAGAATTAAAATGAATGAACTGAATCACAAACTTCTCCCTTCTTGGAAAATGTAAGCAGGTTACAAGCTGTAAATAGTTTCAATATTTACCAGATTAAAGACAGAATAACATGAATAATCATCATATCTGATCATTCATATCTGATCTGCTCCAAATGATCTCAGGTCATAGACATTTCCAACAAAATCCATGTGACAAAGTCATGAATTTTACCCAAAGAGCAAACAAACATGGAGCTGTTTTCAGTTTCACCTTCCCCCTCACTGTCCCATCTGGGTTTCTGTCACTGAATATGATCTTATTATGGTTCAAAGGTCAGCCCCGCCTCCTCACTCCTCCCTTCATATCCAGATATGGTCACTTCCTGCTCCTCAATCCAACATGGCCACGTTCAGATACCAAACTTCATCCAGACCTGTTGATCTTTCTCTCTGTATTTTATGTAAATATGGAGAATGAGAATTGTATCCACTCTGCTCCTCTTGTCCTCTTCTGCCCTCATCTCCTCCTCCTCCTCCTCCTCCTCCTCTCCCCAGCTGATGCCCAGAGAGTGCATCAACTCTCTGTTTGACAACTTTACATGGACGAAGATTTCGGGGTCTCCTCCTCCGGTGGGTCTCGGCCGCTCCGCCGCCTGGCTGCACCCCGATGTCAGCGTCTTCGTCATCCTGCTGCTCTTCTTACTCATGAAGGTCTGTGTGTGTCTGTGTGTGTGTGTGTGTTTGTGTTACACACCAGCCTGTTTATGTAGGTGTGAGACTGAGTGTGTGTTTGTGTGGCTGGCTCCTCCTGACGTCAGCATTTTCGTCATCATCCACCTCCTCATTAGGGACATTTGTTGCAGGTCACTTATGTTGTGTGTTGGTGACGGGGACATCTGTGTGTGAGTGTGTGTGTGTGTGTGTGAGTGTGTCTTCTTCCTTTTCTTCCTCTCCAAGGTCAACAGTGTCGGCAGGCTGCCAGCAGTTCCAGCATTCTTATGTTTTCTTTAAAGGAGCTACACACACTCACACACACACACACACACACACACACACACACACACACACACACACACACACACCCCAGAGTCACGATTTTCGCTGTCGTCTTAGTTGTTTACTTAAATATTTGATGAGTGTAGACGTGTACATAAATCTGGATTAGGTTGTGGGTTGACTGTGAATCAGCAGAAAAGTTGATCGAACTCTTGTGAAGCTCTAAGCACATTCCTGCGAGTGCACCGAGGCACCAGCAAAAGTGCAAAGTGTATGAATAAATCACAACAGCAAGGCAGCAACATGGGCCCAGATGATTGGTCGTAAACTGCACGCATCATCGGGTGCATATGTGAAGCTCTTCAAACGAGCATCACAGGTTGAAAGAGTCCGAGCAGCAGGTGTTTATAATTAAATCTGCAGAGGAGCAGTCTTGAAAATCAGACAATTACCTCCTACAAAGACGACTAGTCGCCGCAGATTGAAGCTCAGTAATAAGGAACGGTTCATAAAACTCATTAACATGATAAAAAGTTGCGTAACCTGACAGCTGTCTACGGGGTTTCCATACAGATGGCTGTCTAGTCAGAGATCTTCTTCAGGCGCTGCATTTGTCATTTAATGTCCAAGGCCTTTTTTTTAAAGACCGCTCTCGAGTGCAGTAACGGCTCTCACCCATACAAATTAATGAGTGGCTTCATTAAAATCCAGACAATGTCAGAGTAGAGGACAGCACTCAAAAGGAAGTTGACGACAGCCAGACAAGATCCGAGCAGAGCTGAGAATAATTAATTACACCCCGTCCAAAACCTGCACACAGTCGAATGGAGGAGCTGCACCGTCAGTTAATGAGCAGCTCGTCAGGTTGGCTCCGGTAAAAGACGTATTGACAAACTGATATAGGAGCTGCAGGGATACAGTGCAGCACCGTTACACTTTAGTGTGGATACTAGAAGACAAGTGCCCTGTTAAAATCAGAGTCTCCCTCAGTCTTCAGCAGGTGGATCATCACTAAACATTTCCACAGCTCATATTTAAGAGACCATTAGGAGTTAAATAACAACACAAGGATGGTGGTATCGTCCACGTCTGTATCCACATATGGTTTTTATATTGATCACATTTCCTCCAATCAGTCTAGTCATCAGTTACAACCCTAACCCTGCCCCGGCTGTGGTCAGCATGACCAAAAACATGAACACATCTCGAGGCTCCAGTTCATGATGCACCTACAGATTTTTCACAATAAAAGCCCTGTTACACGGTGAAGGGTTGCTGTCCACTGAAACGTTATAGGGCTTTAAATTTGAAATGAGTGAAAGACGTTTGTGTTTCCAGTAATTTTAATGTCTTACTCTGCTTCCTGCTCCGCTTAATCAGGCTTCGCACGAAAACATGAGTAAAAGTAACTGTAACATAAACGCATGTAGAGGCTGTAACTCTCAGAGCACATGAGAAGAACATCAGGAGTATTTGACCATTTATGAAAAAGTTGTTGTTGTGTGTCAGTCCTCATCCTGTGCAGCTTCCACATGCTGAGCCCAGATGATGTCAGACCATTTCAACCAATTACCAAACCCCCCATTTTTCTGATTGGTTGAGATGCTCTGACATCATATAGGCTCATTTAAAATGGCAGCCCTCATGATGGGACAGCTCTGACTTTGGGAGGTGGATATTTTAGTTGTATGAGCTTTTTAGTTTCAAACATTTCCATGAATAGTTTTATTAAAAGCTGTGTTTGGATCATGGGTTTTCTGTTCTTTAAGCTCAACAAACAGGACATTAGAAATGAAGTCGTGCCTCTAAAACCAGTCAGCCTCTAATAGAGGCCTGTTGCTTCTGCAGTGTGTGGTTTGACGTGTTATAGTGAGTTTGATGTGACTTGTAATAGACAAGAGCAGCCTCCTCGTGCTTGGCTTCATAATATTCCTACTGTGTCTGTTTTTCTGTCAATCTGTCCACCCCCAGTGTTGTTCCTGCCTTCACACTGTGGCAGAGCTTCCTGAGATCAAGAGTTTAACATATTTAAAAAAACAAAAATCTCAGACAGACAAAGTCTGGTCTCTAAACACTGAGTCCCGACCCGCCTGCAGTCTGCTGGCTGCCGCAGGACTCAGCACCAAGCTGTCGCTGCCTCCTGTTTGGTGTGAGTCTGCGACTTCTCAGAGCTCAAGCAGCGAAGGAGCGAGGAAGCTGTGAGAGCAGATTACGTTCTCGCTAAATACGAAACCCAAACTTCTCAGGCTGAGCCGAGGTCACATGACCTGCAGTCTGTTCAGCTCTGCTTATTGGCCAGAAAAACACAAAGAAATTATAAGTCACTCACTCCTGCAGCTGTTTACACAACAACCATGAAGGCTAAGATGATAACCTCAGTGTGTACAGTCACTACACTACAATGTAATTAAAGGTAATCATTCAGTGCTGTGCTGTTGAAACTTTATTTTATTTTTCCTATTTCATTCTTGTCTAAGTGTATATTTTTCTACATTGTGAACAACTGTCACTGACACACATCCTCCTCAGGGATGAGTGAAGTATTCAGACATCAGGAGCTGCTCTGTTAGATGCATTAGAAAGTCGTGTGTTAAATTTAATAATTTAATATATGTTTGATGTCTGAATGAGTCTTCACTGTATTTTCTACATGGACTCTCTGTGCAGCTGTAAAATGACTGAAATGAAAATTATCACTTGCTTCTCAAACCCTACAAAATGTGCATCACCCTCAGTCTGTTTGTATCCACTGTCTGAAGTCACATTAGACAGAGGTGTGGTATAGATGATCCCATCAGGAGGATATTAAAGGCTGTCACTCAGCCTCACACACTGCACTGGTTTAGTCACAGTGCTGCTCATTTGAGCAGAGCGGCTCCCTGCAGAGAACAACTTAAATCGACCAAAACTGAGAGCAGCTGGCTGGTAAACTCTTCTCACCACACACACACACACACACACACACACACACACACACACACACTCTCTCTCACAGTGTGTTCCTCTGCTTCTGTCACCTTCTGCTGCTCCCAGACTTTCCTCCAACTCTCACACACCCTGGATCTTTATCTCCCAGTTGTTCTTTCTGTGTCTCCCTCTCGGCATCTTGACTGAAATGTGTCGATACAACAACTAGTTTTTTAACCCGAGTTCTGACTGAAGCCTCGGACTCAACCGGCCGTCCTGCTTTCTGTTTGTTGTGTGTGATTGTAATCTGAACCTTCAGATGTTTTCTCCTGCTGTGTCAAATGATGGGAAAATGTAACTTCAAGTAAAAGAAGAAAAGAAACAATGAACAGAATGAAATATATTTTTATTGCCATTTGGTACAGTTCAGTTTTATACAGTCAAGTATAAAGGTGAAAATGAAATGTAAAAGATAGAAAATACAAACTTTCTAAGATGGAAATATACAAATATGTACAATAACAGACTTTGCAATGTGTAATATTTGTCTCTTTTTCTCAAACTGTCAAATCTCATGGTGTAGTGGTAAAACTGGAGGTATAGTCGCTTGTTTTTGAAGGATTGTATTTTTATTGTTGACTAAAATGATTTACTTCAAGGACAGAAACCAACAAAGGTGAAGTCCTGGTTAGAGGGAGAGTGTGTGAAATACCACAGTTTCACAGTGTTTGCTGATGAGAAACCTGCTCTCCCTCCTGTGAGCATCCACACAGCAGCAGGTTGTAATGATCATATCCAGCTGCCCATTGTTAAAGCTGAAACCCAGCAGGTTGTATCATTGAGAAGTTTTATCCCTCTGACTTATTCACTGTGATTTTTCTGCTGTGATTTAGGATTCAAGTGTTGATGTCAGTTTCCAGTTTCCTCTCTGTGTCTGGGTGTGTGATGAAGGTGAAGGTGTGTCGAGTGCTGCTGTGTGTTTCTGACTGATTGTGTTTGACTGTCGGGATTTAAAAAAAAACAAAAAAAACATGGGAGATGCCCGGGTGTATCAGTACAGCAGCCACCCTGTGAGAGACGTGCTAATGAGTTTTTATCTTGTTCCATAGTAATTACCTTCTCACAGCGATGATGACAAATGATGTGCGGATCATAATCCGGACGGGGAAAATGGTAATGTGGTGTTTTCTCCCCAATCCTTTCAAATCAGAGTGAGGGAGCTCAGCAGGCAGGGATGCTGGTGACACACACACACACACACACACACCAAAACACAGAGCTGGTGTAAAGGTAGTCATTATCACTGATGAGCTCTCTGCAGCCCAGAACAAAGCGTGTTATTAGTCGAGCTGTTTTGAAGTTACATTGTGATGGATGCAGAGTTTGTTTGGGTACAAACAGGAAGTGTTTGACTTTACTTTGCAGAGGAGTTGTCACCCTCTCAGTCCCACACTCAACTGCCAGCCACCCTGGTACGGCTCCAGCATCCATCCATCCCTCCCTCCATCCATCCGTCCTCTGCAGCTTCACTCCAGCAGCTGTTTGATTAAGTGCCTTGCTCAAGGACACCCGAGGGTGATTGGGTCCCCTCCCCCTGCCACGCACACATGCACCATGTGTTTTTCCTGGTTCTCCACTTCTGTAACTCATCGAGCTGTAAACATGTTTTTTTTCCAGCTAAATGCAAACAGAGACAACGAGAGCTCAAAAGGGCGCAGGGACTTTACATCGCTCCTGTTGCTATGCAACACAGCATCTTGGTAGCAATCTAATTAGTATTAGAGAGGTAACCTGCGGCAACGATAGGAGATGCTATTGAAAATGAAAGGAAAAAATAGATGCTGACCTGTTGGCTCATGAGATGTAAGATGGGATCGTGTGTTGTTTTGTTCTGGTTTGTGTTGTTGAGCCAGTTGAACTGAGACTGGAGGCGCTGATCAAACATGATATTCAAACGCAACATGTGGAGAATTCAACACACATCCTTAATATGTGACTGAAACCACGTCTCACGAGTCAGTGTGATGTTTCCCTCCACAGGTGGGTTCATACTGGGACCAAGCTAAAAGGCTGCTGCTTGTTTCTTCTTCTTTGCTGCAGTTCTGGATGTCTGCAGTGGCCACCACCATGCCCATTCCCTCCGGAGCCTTCATGCCCGTCTTCATCCTGGGTGAGCAAACACACCTTCAGCCTTCACGTGGCAGGTCAGTGGACGAAGCAAGTGTGACATCACCCGCTGGTTTGTGGACTGAAGACAGGAGTTTGACATTTGAATGTTGGGTGTTGAGAGCCAGATGTGACCATATTTGGATATGAAGGGAGGAGGGAGGAGGGAGGAGGCGGGTCTGATCCTGAAACCTTAGATCTCTGCCCAGTGTGTGTGAGACTGGACTCCAGCTCTCATTGGTTTAACAGGCTTGTCGATCCAGTTAAACCCGCCCCTAAAACTTTTGAGCTCCACTTGCTTCGTCCATTTTTATACAATTATTGATACAATAATAACTAATATAATATCACCACATTTATTTCCATCCAGATTTGCATGTATTGCTTCACCAGGCAGTGTGTGTGTCTGATTCTGGTGCAGAGCTTGTTTTAGTTTTGAATATTTTCACCCGTGAACATCAATTAGAAGTTGTTGTTTTCTCTGTTGTTAAGCTTCTTGTTTCTTTATCGTTCACACTGGAAATCACTTCCTTATTATTCAGATGAACACTTGAGGAATCTCTGCTCATGTGTAACAGTTCATGTCTTGGTTGTGTTTGCAGCGTGACCTTTATTCAGTTTAACATATTCACCTCCAGATATTATATGCAAGTCTGTTTTTTTTCTGCGTGCACAAAAATGATTTCTGTGCAGCAGCATCTGCAGATTGATGAGGAAAACTGTGCAACCATACTGCAGGTGGGAAATGTAATTGTGTGTAGATGAGGGTTAAATTCAGCTCAGAGAGATAACAGTGGTGTAGGGTGGTACAGGGCGGCTGGTTTTTATCAGCTGTGGAGGAAAAGATGATGATTATTGAGTGAAATGATTCAGACCTGCAACTTCTTTTTCTGTTTGGAAGCAACAGCTGCAAACAAAGTGCTTATTGGTGCCACATCATGTGGAGTGTGGTGGAGGTTGCAGGCTGTTTGTTTACAGTGTTGTAACACTGACACATCCAGTGACAAGAGATTTGGTGCAGACGACTTGTTTGTGCCGTGTTAGCGTAGCGTGACCTTTCAGTAGCTTTAACATATTCATCGTTAGCAGCCGGAAACAACTTCAAATGATGTGTTTGGTTCTTTAAGATATTAAAATGTGGCCTTTTTGTCACATTGTGCAGCTGCTTGAAGCTTTAACATTGTTACAGATGTTTTGAATGGGACCAGTTGCTGGTGCAGACTTACAGTACAGTCGTTAGTCATATTGATTAATTAGATAATTAGTCTGTGGTTATTGATGCCATCCCATCCAGTACTAGGAAAGCTGCTCACTTAGACACATGTGCCAAAAAATGTCTTCCTGCCAACTGTGATAGAAAAAATAACTTTTGTTTTACAGTCTGTCCTTCTCCAACTGATTGTGTATGTGGGGACATCACATGATGAATGTGGAAGTTGTGATTACTCAGTGTGACCACAATCACCACCGAGCTCAGTGTCTCTCCCCTCAGTGTCTAATGAATGCTGAAATAGACAAACAAATACTTAAAAAACATTGAGTAATGTCACTTTAAGGATTTTGCTTTTCTGTCTCCTCTCATCTCATCTCCTCTGGAATCAGATTTTCTTCTTGCCAGAGATAAAATATAATAACATATAATAAAATCAGCCTTTCCTCCTGCTGTTGTCTCTGGTGAACAATCAGACTGTATATGACACAGGCACCGCGGTGTCACCTGTTGGTTTGTGGTCGTTTTGAAGCCAGGAGTCTGAACGTGACCATGTTTTGGTGTTTTTTGCCATGAAGGGAGCAGTGAGTAGGTGGATGTGACCCTTGAACCTGAGGACACTGTCCAATGTTTGTGAGACTGGAGTTCACTGCTGAATGAGCCTCTAAACCAGCTGTAAATCACTGGAGACCAGAGCTGTCAATCAAACTGGCCACACCCCTAAATCCTGTCTTCTCTCAGTCTAATATGATGATATGATG
The DNA here is from genome assembly GCA_900323345.1 of Pseudochromis fuscus. Lineage (NCBI taxonomy): Eukaryota > Metazoa > Chordata > Actinopteri > Pseudochromidae > Pseudochromis > Pseudochromis fuscus. The sequence goes on from OOFC01038829.1 coordinate 14,390, forward strand.
AACAGTGGTCCATCAGGGATCACTGTCAGAATCACTTGTGGAAAAAATGTATTGAGTATTTCAGGATTGAATGTGAGGATTTTTGAATTGAAGTCAGTTGTAATGCTAATGCAGAAGTTCAAAACACTGTAGTACCACCGATGACCACTAGATGCTGGTTTAAGAAAACCTCTTGATTGACAGGTCTGGTATCCAATGAAACTAGACCTGAACTCTAGTCTCATTCACATTGGACACATGCGGCTCCTCACTCCTCCCTTCATATCCAAATTTGGTCACTTCCTGCTCTAAAAAAACCAACAGGTGACATCACATTAGCTTCATCCATTGTATTTACAGTCTGTAGTTTTTTGGAGCCACCATCTAGTGGCCATCGGTGGTATTGCACTTTTTGCACTTGTGCATTGGCTTCACTCCTGAGCCCCGGTGGCTACATCCATCTTTTATACAGTCTGTAAAAACAGTGAGATTTAGAAACCTCTGTCTGTTTTTTTTTCCTGCAGATGATTTGTGTGTGTTTATATTCAGAATAAAATGTCACTGGTTGTAATGATCTGTTATTTCCTGCGGTAGGAGCTGCGTTCGGCCGACTGGTGGGAGAGATCATGGCCACCCTGTTTCCTCATGGGATCGTGTTCGACGGCATCCTTTACCGCATCATCCCTGGAGGGTACGCAGTCATTGGTTAGTCTCCTGTTCCTCCTCCTCCTCCTCCTCCTCCTCCTCTTCACACTTTCTCAGTAGATCTACAACTTTCCTCCATCCTCTTATTATGACTAAGACAGATATAAATGTATAAACCACAGTCAGATTAGTTCAATCAGTGTTCCAACACATCATCAGCTGTCCTCCTCCCCTCTCCTCACCCCTCGTCTTCCTCCCCGTCTTCCTCTTTAACCGTCACCCTCCTGTGCCCTCAGCTTGTCAGGAGTCTCAAGTGTCTCCGTCCTTCTCTACTGTCACTTCTCCCATCTCCTCTAACTTCTCCTCATCCTCCTCCTCTTCCTCCTGTCAACCTCTCCGGCCCTCCAGTCATCACTCGTTGTCAACTTGTCTCCCCCACCTAATCTTCCT
>OOFC01038833.1:0-13127 GCA_900323345.1 Pseudochromis fuscus
AGTGGCAGTGGCAGTGTGTTGGGGGATGGGGTGGGGAGGGTGAGTCCGTGTGGGAGCTGATGGGCCATCACAGAGGTGTGAAGAGGAGCAGGTTGGGCCATTGTCCTGACCTGAGTTGAGGGCTGGCAGGCTGCATGGGGGGAGGGGTGGGTGACAGATCATATCTCAGGAAGTGAGAATTCAGATCGTTCACCCAACGAGTGTCTCCCTCTGTCTGTACGGGAGACGCTTTGAAGCCAGAGACTGTTCTTAGGCTTCTCCACACCTCCCGAATGTTGTTCTGCTGCAGCTGCTGCTCCATCTTCCTCCTGTAGGCATCTTTGGCCTCCCGAATGTTCCTCCTGAGCCTCTTCTGTGCAGCCTTCAGCTCCTCCTTGTCCCCTGACCTGAAAGCTCTCTTCTTCTCCTTCAGCAGGGCCTTGATGTCAGGGTTAATCCATGGCTTGTTGTTGGAGAAACACCGCACCATCTGGGCGGGTACAGTGTTCTCATAACAGAAGTTTATGTAGCCAGAGATGCACTCTGTCATGGCATTGATGTCCTCACCATGGAGAGCACAGAGCACCGGCCACACCGTGGTTCCAAAGCAGTCCCTCAGAGTGGCTCTACCTGTCCACGAAGCTCAGCTATTAAAAGCCTCTCAAGTGACTTCATTACATTAGAAGTGATAGCTACTTGAGCTAATTGTGTGTAGCGTTTAGAAAATCCAAGCCCTGTTTTCAAACTTCTATAAAAACTGTATAGTCTGTGAGGGTTTGAATGTCACACCAGAGACTGAGCATCTCTGGTGTCACTGAAGTGTCCAGATCTTTTTCTGCTGTACTGTCGTCTAGCTTCCCTGAGTCCATGGGCCAGCTAATATAGTCAAAACCCTTGGATTCCTGCTTTGGACCTTTCTTGGTTGTCACCTCTTTCACTGTTTTTCCTACAAACACACAGAACACAGATTTTTTTTGATTATCTCTAGTTATTCATACTGAGCTGCTCAAATGCCTCTGTAGTATAAGAATGTCACATTCTTCAGAATGACCCTAACAACAGATCATGCTCAGATATTGTTTTTTTTTTTTCTTTTGTTGGCCTTTTTGCAGCACTGTGATTCATCTGTGAATGTAGCTCTTGAGGAAACCTGTGGAGGTAATGAATATTCTTAACATGCAATTCTTTAAGAACAGCAGTAACACTAGCAGTTTTTTTATTTTAATTCACAGTGTAATACCAACACTGTCTGGCCCTGACTTAAATTTTATCAAAATATTTGCTTAAACAGAATGTAGTGATTTTTTTTCCAGACAAAAAATAAAATCTTACTTAAAAGAAAAAAACCTGTAAATGGTGACACTAAACAAGTATGATTTTATATGAAGAGTATATATGTGCACTTAGTGCAAAAACTATTAGTAGCATGTGTGAGTAACCCCACATTTGTGAACCATGTAATTTTGTGCATTTTTTCAGTGTTTGTACTGATTCAGATTCAGATTCAGTTCTTCCTCTGGCAAGCACTTTGCTTCTTCACTGACCCAGTTTCTCTACATGGCTGAATGAAGTTATCTTATCTTAGGACACACGTGTGTTTAAGCAGTTTCTAAACATGTGCACTTCTTAAAAAAATGCTGTTCTCCTTCACAAGGATAAGCTCATCTGAGGGACGGGGAAACAAAAAGGAGGGAGTAAGAACAAGGACGAAGACAGAGAATGACTAAGAGATAGAGATGGAATTAAAGAGAGAGAGAGACAGACAGAGGGAGAGAGGAGATGAAGGGGAAGCCAGAGCACTTCAAACAACTCTCAGCTTGTTCCATGTGCAGTAATAATAAATGGGGCTTCATTATTTAGTTGTGTATGTCTGTAGTGCTGCTGCTGCTGCCAGTTACACTGCAAACCTCCTGCCTACTTATCGCTCTGTTATTCTTCTATTTACTAATCCAGGAGAGAGAGGAAACCTGTTTGAAGAGTGTGTGTTTGTGTGGGGCATACACAATATTTGCCTATTTTGCCAAGGGAGATGATTATCTATTTATGGATGCCACCCACAAAATCCCATGACCCTTTAATGTAGGGGTGGGATGATAGAAAAGTAAAGCGACAGAGCAAAAACAGACATGGGTGGATATTATTTCTTATGCCAGCTGTTGTTAACAGCACCACCTTTGAAGACATTACCTCCATCATATCACATTTTCACATTTCTCTGCAACCTTCAGCAGATGTAAGGATAAAAAGGTTCTTCCCAGACCAGGAAATTGTGTCTCAGTACTGGAAGTGGGCTTAGTTCTGGCCCTATTAACAGGTATCACACCAGTGTTAGCACCAGCTGCTAACCTGTTAAGGGGGGGGGGTGTCTCCTTGCAGCCTGTGTGGACTTCAGGTGCTCATTGTCTGTAATGGGAGACTTCCAGATGTGCATTTCACACCTAGCCTTCAGTGATGTCCTGCACAGTCCTAACTGAATAAGTCCACCTCTTAAAACCAGCATTATGACGCCATGGCTCTCAAAACCATTCATTATACAGAAACGTAGTATAAGCTGTTGCACCACCTTAACTGCTATGATTCTGTGTATTTTTAGTTTCTTTATTTACTGTTGTGTCTTGTTTCTTGTTTTTCATGGGGTTTTTTACAGTATACTGCTGGCAACACTATGACCAGGAAGATACTGTAATTCTACATTCATTGTACTGATACTTTATTTCCTTTTACAGTAACTTAAGTGTTACTGTATTCCCCCTTTACAGTACTTTTACTGTTACTGTAATTGTATTAATGCAGTTGTTTCCTGTATTTATCCAAATTAAACAGTACACTACTGTAATCCATATTTTGTATATATATATTTTTTAAATTGTACTGGGAAATAAAATGAAAACAATTACTCAGATATAGCAACCTTTTTTTTTTTTTATTAATATAACCAATGGCCCTGCTCTGCAAACAAAAAAAGGTTCAGTACCCCCGCCATACTTCACTCACGTGGGTCTCAGGACAGCAGTTGATAGCAGTCCGGTCCGCTTGGTGCCTCTCACTCTGTAACACACACACACACACACACTCATACTATTGCATCAACTGCCCTCTAAAAGGATTTGAACAGGAACGTGACGTAGTAATATTTGGCATTAGGGACAGCTGTCTGGTGACAGGTAAGAATGAGATAATTCCCCTACTAGTCTAAGCTCCTCCATTCAAACTCTGTCAGCTCCCTTAGGAAGGACGCCACGCTGCTGTTGAATCCTCTGCCTTCCTCTTCACCCCTGTTCCCGTCTTCCGACTCACTCCAGGTTTGGCTGTGCATTTTATACCTTCCTCTGGATTGATCCTTATGAAGAATCTAGACAGAAGGATTGATGGGAGGAGGCACATGTGCTTCATATTAATATGCATCTACATGCATTGATATAGAGAAGAGAAGGTGAAAAAGATCAATTTTGAATCTACAGCAAACAACGTGTACTGTACATAGAAGCCTCCAAAGAAGGTAGACAAGGCATCTGCAAAGCCCAGGTGCTCCTCCAAAACAAAGGCCACCTTTCCCTCCATGCTCACCATCCATTTTGTTGCATCAAAGAATGTGTTCCCTTTAAGGCAACAAATACAAACTGCACATCTGGAAAGGGCATATTTCAAAAGTGACACTGATTATTTCCATATTTCCATGACCATAAATCAGCCTTCTCTTGCCCAACATTAGAGTGTTGGTGTGACAGGCAGGGTCATTTCTCTCAATGGATAACTTTGTTGAATTTGTCTGTAAAGAACACAAAAAAGCCAGTGGTTACAATTAAAAAAAAAAAAAAATCTTATACAACAATACAGTTGGCTCCATAAATCTGAGACCACCTATCCCACTATATTAATACCCAAGCCCCTCATGCAATTCACTAGACCAGCGGTTCCCAACCTTTTTAGACCGCGCACCACCTCCCATTTCCCAAAGCAGCTGACGCACCACCAACGCGTCCGCTGCCAGGTAATGCATCCGTACCTGTCTACTTTGGACCGTCCCATTTTGATGGTTGTGCCCTCGTCATCAGTAGTTTCTGTCGATAATCTTGGTCGCCGCACTTTTTCACTTACATTGTTTCGATTCAAATGTTCAACTCTTTGCTTCATTTGCCTTGCAAGTGAATAGCAACCTATTCCCATTAGCCCCCCTTCTTCGTTTGTGTCTGCAAAGGTTGAAGGATATTTTGACACGATCGCTTTTGCTATTTCCTCACAGGCTGTCTTATTTGGATTTGGACAGTGTGCCAGCATGGCATCCACCACAGTTCTCTTCCATGCTCTTCTGTCTTCAGGCCTTGCCCTCTTCTGTCCAGGTGTTGCCTCCAAGAGTTTTTCAGGCATCTTGCCCCAAGGATCCATGAGTTCTGTGATGTTGAGGAGAGTCTAGAGGAGTGGGGTTGTACACTAGGCAGTGTGATGTTGGCCTGTCCATCTGTAAGTTGTGTGTCCATGTTTGGGACGGATGCTCTCTTTTCATTCATTACAATGTAGAGAGTAATGAACTGATCAATAGCATCCAGGGCTTTAAAGATAAGGAATACATTCACATAAGTTTAATTATTCACATTACTTACAGTTGAATTACAAGAGAACTACAAACTGTTTGAACTACACTTTACTTTTTAGTGAATCTCATATCTGCCTTTTAAACAATACAACATCTGAATAAGCAGTTATTTTTATGACTGTCCTGTTTTGAGGAGTTTTTCAATGTCGATTGGATATGAATTTTTTTCTCACCTTGTGGCATGAAGGCACGAATGAATCTGCGGCGCAGTATTGGCTTCAGATGCTACTGTAAATCATCCGCGTCAACTAAGGAAAGGTCCTCTTTCTTTGTTAGTCCGAGCTCTGCTGTCAAGTGTTGCTCAAGGGCGGTAAACTCCAAATTGTCCAATTCAGGTAGCACCCTCCGGATTTCCTGAATACATTCGTCCTCCATCCCTAGAATGAAGAACACACTGAGTGATGCAAGCAGACAGTGGGGAGATCCTTGATTGTGAACACAGCCAGTGGATAATAGTCCTGCAGACTATCTGCATTAATAAATGCGTATTTATCATCTGATATCAGGTAGTAGACTCCAAGATCAACTAATAGAACTGAGCGATGCACCAAAAACATAAAGTACTCACTTTTCTCATCACTAAGTATGAGAAATATTTTCCCAAAAAACAGTGTTTCCCCAGTGTGCTCTAGAACAACAACAAGGCCTTTTGAGTACTTGGTACCTTTATAAGTCACGGCTGAAACTTCAGAGATTTTATGTTTATCAATATCAGCTGTGTGTAACATCATCTGTATATCCCTGTTGTACGCCTGCACATCTCTTTAATTTGCTTCACCTGCAATCTGAATGGGAGCTGGAAATAACTGTCCTTGTCCTAGGTATGACTGAAGCAGCTGGTGTCTTTCAGCCAGTGTTTTACTTAAGTGTATAAAATTGTGAAGTTTTCTGGCACAGTCCTTGAAGTACAGGTGTTTGCTCTCAAACCTCAGGGTCCACACGCGTATTAGTGGCCCAAATTTAAGGATAAGGTCAGTAACATGTAGTGATGCTTTGGTTTGAGGGGGCAGTTAGAGAACATCCTTACTCATAAATCAATATATTCCTCAAGAAAAACTTTTAGATATGCCACCTCATTCTGATGAATTTTTGGAGCACAGATTAACTCAGAAATTTCTCTCAGTTTAAGGCACAACTGCCAGACCTCACTTTCCATAGGGTTTTTGATCCATTGGCCGACATAAAGTGGTAAGAGTTGTATAAGGCACCAATTTTGTGTGGCTGAACCTGTTCTGTTTATGTTGTCATTGTTAGAAATATCTGCTGTGAATTGTTCAAGTTTATTCTGTCATTTGTCGCCATCTACTGGCCAAAGTTGGCATAACCCTTTTTTGTGTATCGTCTCCTGTTGATGACATCATCAATCGGCGATTTGGGTTTGTTGTAAGCCAGAAGCATGAGGCTCAACTTTGTTAAGTCTTTCCAGTAAATATAAAAACTTTGAATACCTTCCAGTGTTTCAAGGTAGCTTTGAAGGCATCGTCGGTGAGTTTTGAGTTACAGATATAGACTTTGTAACTCATAATACTGCATTCGTAACATGTACATTATAACTCATGTTGTATTTTATTTGAGCTAAGCTAGTAGCTTTTTCTTTAGCATACTTTTATGTCACATTCTGAATGTGCTGTATTTTATGTTGCAGTTTTACCCTACTTCATTGGACCATAAAGATTTGAACCAAATCAGGCGTCTACGTGGTTTATTGAAGAGGAGTTATCTAGCTGTTTACCTTGACAAGGCGTTGAGGGAGAACAGTACAGTATCTGAACGTGGCCATGTTGGTTGTTTGGTGCCAGAAGTGACCATATTTGGACATGAAGGGAGGAGTGAGGAGGCGGGTCTAACCTTTGAACCTGAGGACACTGCCCACTGTGGATGACACTGGAGTTCACCGGTGAGCCTCCAAACCACCTGTAAATCATTGGACACCAAAGCTGTCAATCAGACTAACCCCGCCCCTAAATCTAACAAAAGTATTGACTGAGTATTTCAGGATTGAAAATTGTTGTATTGAAGTCAGTTGGAGTTGGGGAGAGTTTTTTGGAGCCAGCATCATGTGGTTGTCGGTGGTATTACACTGTTTTGCACTTCAGCATCAGCTTCACTTTAGAGCCCTGCTTGTTTCGTCCATGTCTACATACAGTCTGTGATCTTTAGCTAGCATTGCAGAAGTACAGTGGTAGCAGCAGACTGAGAGGTGGCTAGTGTTAGCTTTAACATAATGTTACTTGAACTGACAGTACAACTGCTCTCTACGACTAGCAAGCTCAGACTGCTGTTTAGTGACAAGGTAAGTATGACTGGGAGTTTCCCCTGGAGAAGGTTGTGAGAGATGAAGACTCAAAATCATCTTGTTGGTGCCTCATGTACATTTACTAGTGGATCCAGGACAGAGATGGACCACATGCAGGTTGGGGACAGTCTCTTCAGCCTGTTATACTTGTTCTGCATATCTGAAATACTCTAGGACTCAGCTTTCTTCCAAGGACACACAAGACTGATGGGAGAGCTCCTTGAAGATGAGGATTTCTGAATTGAAGTCAGTCACATGTTATACAGAGAAATTTGCAGGAGCCACCTAACACCTGTCCCAAATTGCTGTGCAAACCATACACAAACTCCTGGCTTCAGAATGTGAGTCCACAAACCACGGTGATGTCGTGTTAGCTTGGTCCATCCTATATCCAGTCTATGGTGAGGATAAATGTTGGAAGGAACAAACAAAACCAATAATCTGGTTCCTTTCTCTTTGGCTCTGATATCTGTTTTAACCCTTTGAAGATCCCCAGGTCATTTTTCAGCCATTGGGTTTTTTGCGTTTTTCCGTTTTCAAGCCATTTTGGCTGTGTTGAATGAATATAGTTCAAAATTGCCAGAGGATATTCATTTTTAGAAAACTTAAGAATTTTAGTTTCCGTTCCTTAAATTAGCTTGAAATGGCTAAGCTACGGAAAAACCGCCTTATTTCTCCCTAAGGCCAAAAATTCCCCCATTGAAAACCATTCAAAGCACATATTTTGATCTCCCTGCCACTGCAGTATAAAAGCATGCATTCTGTAATGTCAGCATTTCATTTTGAAGAAAAATAGTGATATTTAACATTTTTACTGTTTTCCATCAGATTCAACCATTTCCCCCATTGTAACCCAATGCAAAGAAATTCTTGTATTTTTCCCATTGGATATAATGGAATCTGGAGCCTCCTGTTGTTCAGTGGGCTCAATGTCAAATATCACTATTTTTCTTCAAAATGAAATGCTGACATTACAGAATGCATGCTTTTATACTGCAGTGGCAGGGAGATCAAAACATGTGGTTTGAATGGTTTTCAATGGGGCAATTTCTGGCCTGAGGAACAAATAAGGGAGTTTTCTCTTCAATCTGACAGTGCAAAAAAAATAATTATGCATCAAATTCAATGTTACTGCCACTCGTTGACCCATCTCAGGGTCTAATAATAATAACAATCAAATACCCATTCAAATGTATTTTATGGAAATTATTGGCATTTTTTGTTTTTTTTCCATAAAAACACGGTAGATTTTTGTAAACATATTGGCCTTTAAAGGGTTAAAAAAAACTAAAAACTAATTATTATTTGATATGTATGTGTCAGGCTGAAGTAGTTTCAAAAGACTGAATCGTTTAAAGTGGAAAAAAATATTACTATATAATATTTTTATGGCAGTATTTGGGAAAGAGGCATTTTTTGGCCTTAGGGACAAATAAGGAAGTTTTTTTAAGGATCTTTTAAGGGTTAACCTGATTATTGCACATGGTCAAATTTATGGTGTACAACACCTCCTCAGCTGACTGGAGTTAGTCTGACACACTGTGGCTGCACTGACTTGATTGTGTCTGTGGAGTTACTGTTTTAGTTTCTGTTAACAGTGAAGGAAATCTTCACCTCACAAAGATGCTTGAGTTTCCAAACTAGTGAATCACAACAGATCAGAACAAATCCATGAGATTTCTGGATAACTTACTGTCAAATTTCCATTTTGTTTCTTTAGATTGGAAGACTTTTTGTCCTCCTTATCACAGCTTCAGTCTCTCACAGTCTGTCAGATAAAGACTGATTGGTTCAGCTCTTTCTCAGAACTCAGTGGATTCTTTCAGTTTTAGCTTTCTATGATATTTGAATGTGGCTGTCTCTCACACTGTGTTTCCCAGCCGACAAAAAAAGAAAAAAAAAACACAGCATTGTTTTCACGTCCTGGGGACTAAAAAGGATCGAGACTCCCCGCTGTGAAGAAGTGCTGAAATCCACATCGCCACTTCAAACCTCTCAAAGGGTGCACAGATGGCACTGCAGAATATTTCTAAAGCAAATGAATGCTGAGAAGTGAAGACAGAGGGAAAGAAAAATGTGTAATTACATTTAAAGACGTTATCTGGTGAACCCATCGTCACCCCACTCAAACTCACCGAGCTCCGTCACAGTTAAAAATGGAAATAATCTCAGCGAGCGGCGCCACTTTCTCTGCGGCGGGAAGATTTCTAATTAAAATGATGCTTCACGATTAGAGATGAAGTTCAGGGGAAACACTCAAAGTCACATGACTGTTGACCTCAGCGTTAACGAGGGGCACTGAACGTATCAGCCAATCACATCAAAGCAGAGGTTTAATGAACAACAAAGGTGTGGAGTTCCATGTAATAACGTAACATTGTATCTTCCAACAGTGGGGGAGGCTTTTATTTTCCTAAACCAGAGAGGGTGTCAGCCTCTGTCTGAGGCAGGACTCTGTTTCTAATTTCCTCCAATCTGTTTAATGAGTCAGATTTCAGTATGAAGCCTCGTTTGGACTCAAACAGGATCAAAACAATGAAGCTAATGATGGTAATACAAATGCTACACATCATCTAACCATTTCAAAATAAAAGCCCTCCCCAGCCATTTTTGTTCCTGTTGACCCCAGACATTATTAGAAACCTGGCTTTTAATTCAATACCCACATTTATTTGAGAAAATACTGTAATTTAGCTAGCGTCACAGTAAATAAACAAGCAAATAAGTAAGCTAGTCAGTATGTAAATTAGCAGGTAAGTAAGCCAGTGAGTGATTAAAGCCTCGGTCCCAACCGGATGCATGAATTTAGGAGTTGTGCTTCCTGTGCATTAATTGAGGTCCATGGGAGTTGTGGAGATCGCAGAGGTGAAAAAAAAAGTTGCCAGGGCGACATGAGATTTCCTTGCCAACACAAATGAGATTTTGAACGTGCGTGCTTCTTAGTGGTCATATTGAAGACGTGCAGCCTTGTAGCCTTGCCCAGGTGCCGCACTTTCTCCATTTGTTGGATTTACTTTGTCCTCCGTTCGTGCTTACAGGTGGTCTATGGGCTCAAAATTTTGCAAGATGCAGTTGCGTAATCTGTGAGTTTGTTGGAGACTTGCATGTACACAGCTGTAGAAGGAGGTTGGGACCGAGGCTTAAGCAAGTAAGTCCTGTAGGTAGTGAGTAAGTTAGCTCAGTCATATTTCAGTACGACGTCTCATTTTGACTTCAAACAGAATCAGGATCAAAACATTAAAGTTGCTGCTGTCAATGCAATCTCTACACTTTCTGCAACCACTTCAAAATAAAAGCACACTACTAGTGTTTCAGTGGGCAGAAACCCTTCATTTCCTAACTGCACTTTTATTGTGAAATATTTGCATAGACACAGCATTTAATTTATTTCCCTGTTTTGTTTTGTTTTTCTGCCACAACCTTGGACATTATTAGAGACCTGAGTCAGACTATTTGGGGAAATAGGGTATTTTTAACATGTGACCAGTAAAGTGTGATCTCCTCAGCAGGAGGGAGGGTTAACTTCAAACATCCCATTGGAGATCTGCCTCCTTTGATTCAGCTGCAGCAGAGCCTCGTCTTTATTTAAGGCGGCGCTGCAGACAGTGACAACGGCGGCGGCGAGTCGCGCTGACGTGAATCCGAGGTGACACGAATCTGTTATGAGGCAGATTCTCACTGCCAAGTCAGGACGACTTTGTGGTTTGAGGAGTCGGGGAGACGTGGACTCCTGTGGGTTGTTAAACTTCTACATTCCACCACTTTTTTTATTTGTGTGTTTCCTGTCAGATTGAGACGCTGTTGACACCTGAAGCGACTGATAACTTAAATATATACGTGCATCGCCAGAGGACGGCCTGTTTATTCCTGTCTCCTCAGCTCGCTGACAGCCAGTAGTTGTGTGCATTCTTCTCCAGCATTACTCCCTGTTTCCGAAGGTGTTTGTGCAGTCCAGGAAATGAAATAATAAATAACGTCTTTGCTGATATATTTTGTGGATCTTGAAAGATAAAAGATTTGACATTTCTGCAGCAGAGTGACGAGCGGGACAGACGTCAGGAAAACAGAACAGATGTTATCTGACAGATCCAAATATACACTGTCAGGTCTGTATGACATGAACACGCTGAAACGCCAGAATGCCTTGTATATATTTACCTTCTTCCAGTTTAACTCTGAAGTGGCCAGGGATCAGTGATGCTGGAGAAATCTGGAGTGTGTCACACTAGTGTCACACTAAGTTACAGTGCTTCCTGTCAGCTGTAAATGAAGGAAAAGCTGGAGTTTTCCTCGAGGTGTCTGCGATGCAAGTGTTTTAACCTTTAGTCGCTTCATTAAACGCTGACACATTTGCAGCGAACAGTTTGGACTGAACAGAGGTTTAACTGATCCCAGTAATTCTCCATCTTCAGACGTTCGAAGCACAGACCGGATATAAGAGCTGGAGCTGGTCACCGTGACGTTGGTTTGTGGACTCACACCTTAGAGCCAGGAGTTCGTTAAATGCTGAGAAGCTCCACTGACTCAAGGCCACACACTGTTTATAGAAAGAGACGAAGTAAGTGTGACATCACCTGTTGGTTTGTGGACTCCTGTTCTGAAGTCAGGAGATCAGCCATGTTGGTTGTTTGGAGCCAGAAGTGACCATATTTGGATATAAAGGGAGGAGGGAGGAGGCAGGTCTTACCCTTGAACCCAAGCACACTGTCCAATGTAAATGGTAATCGTGTGCATTTATATAGCGTTTTTTTGACCTTAGCTACGTCCCAAAGCGCTTTACAAGGCAACTCATTCACCCATTCACACACACACACACCGACGGCTACTAAGCTGTCATGCAAGGTGCTAGCCACCATTGTGAGCAACTCAGGGTTCAGTGTCTTCCCCAAAGACACTTCAACACATGGACAGGAGGATTACACCTTACGATTCAAAGGCGACCTGCCCTACCACCTGAGCCACAGCCGCCCAGTCTCAATGTGGATGAGACTGGAGTTCAGCTCTGCTCTCATTGGAGACCAGCTAACCACGCCCCTAAATATTCCTCTATTTGAACCCTAATGTCTACTTAATTATGATTTTTACCTCAGATGGACCACCTGTCAATCAGACCAACCCTTCGAGAAAAAGACTTGACTAATGACGTCAGAATGTATTTTAGAGCCAGCATCTAGTGGCCGTCAGTGGAATTGCACCTTTTTCACCTCTGCATTGGCTTCATTTTCTACATACAGTTTATATATTAGTCACACAACAGGAAACATGATTCCCCACATGTATTAAATGTGTGGACATAAAATCTAAAGCTGTAAAATGAGTCTTTTCACTCTTCTGGTACAAATTATAGAAATAATTCTGGTTTGCCCATCCTGAACTCGTACTCGTACTCGTTGTCTTCCACTTATCCGGAGGGTAAGACAACGGGGGCAGCAGCCTTAGCAGAGAAGCCCAGACCGCCCTCTCCCCAGCCACTTCTACCAGCTCTTCTGGGGGGATCCTGAGGCGTTCCCAGGCCAGCCGAGAGATATAATCCCTCCAGCATGTCCTGGGTCAGCCCTGAGGCCTCCTCCCAGTTGGACATGAACAGAACACCTCCCTAGGGAGGCGCCCGGGATGCAACCTCGCCAGGTGCCCGAACCACCTCAACTGACTAATCTCGATGTGAAGGAGCAGCGGCTCTACTCCGAGTCCCTCCCGGATGACTGAGCTCCTTCAGGCTTTCAGCTGCTTGTGTCCGCGATCTTGTTCCTTCGGTCATTACCCAAAGCTCATGACCATAGGTGAGGGTTGGAACATAGATTGACCAGTAAATCGAGAGTGTCGCCTTCCAGCTTAACTCCCTCTTCACCACAGTGGACTGGTTTAGTGACCGCAACACTGTCGACACTGCCCCGATCCGCCTGTCGACCTCCTGCTCCATCCTACCCCCACCTGTGAACAAGATCCCAACATACTTGAACTCCTCCACCTGGGGCAGGACCTCCGCCCCGACCCGAAGTGGGCAATCCACCCTTTTCCGGCTGAGAACCATGGCCTCAGACTTGGAGGTGCTGATCCTCATTCCAGCCGCTTCACACTCGGCTGTGAACCGCCCCAGCGAGCGCGGCAGGTCGCTGCCTGATGAAGCCAAGAGGACCACATCATCTGCAAAAAGCAGAGACGAGATCCTCCCGCCACCAAACTCGACCCCCTCCGCCCCCCGGCTGCGCTGAACATACTACACTCAAATGTAAAAATGTTAAATGTCCTGAGTTCTCA
>OOFC01038834.1:0-18932 GCA_900323345.1 Pseudochromis fuscus
AATCACATTTTAATTGCATAACAATATTTGCCCCAAAAGGCAACTTTTTTTTTTATTTCAATGGATTTTAGTGGACCACTGAATCAAATAACAGACACAGACATGAGTATTATAAACTCAAGCTGACTCCCTGGCCAAAATTGAATAGAACTGAAGTTAAAGAGCCATGTTAAGTAGTAATTATTATTATTTTTTTTAAGTATTGACTTTAAATGGTAAATATGGTGGTATGCAAACTCTTTTGCGCACAATGTGCACACACCACACTTTTCTCAAGCCTTCCCTCAGGTAGTTTTATTATAATGAAATTGGCCTTTCTTCAGTCTGAGCAGTGCACCTTCATCAGATTCCTCTGTAATGGAGGCGATGGTTTTGTTGATTACCACACTTGTGACCTCTGAGATTATTGACTTTGGCTGCTGAGGATGACACCTGACTCTTTGAGATGCCACTCATTTATTCAATTTCCAGATCACTCTTTGAGTGTGTATATATATATATATATATATATATATGGTGTGGTTTCCAAATAAAAAAAAAACAAAAAAAACATAAGCATTGATTATATAAACATGAAAACAGGCAATAGCCATTAATATAACCAAGTGAAACATGATATTAAGCATGAAATATGATATATGAAAACCACTGGCGCTCTTAACTTTAAGGGAGTGTCAATAAATTACTGCCTGTGACCTGACAACACCAACACTAGCCTAACGGACATGAACGTCTGCACAAAAATGAAACTTAAACTCTGACGGCACGGTAAAATACAGAAAGAAGTAATTTAACCACTAAGTGCAATAATAAAGAGTGTGAATCATATGAATAGAATAAAGAGCTACAATACGGTCACTTACACTCTCATGGACGCACAGAAGGGGAACAAACTGCAAACATGTGCATCATTGTAGTCAGTCTACCAGGAAATCATGCACTGAAACGTTCCATGTTGTTTGAAATGCAAACTGCCATTAAATGCGTTATTGTTTTTTTTAATGCATTAATTGTTTTGTAATTAGTTAATCGTAATTGATGCGTTAAAGTCCCACCTCAATAGACAGATAGATAGATCGATAGATGTAGTGATGGGTCAGAAAGCACCGATACATCGGCGCATGTGACCAGCTCACAGAGCGAAACCCCGTGTCGGTGTGTGTATCGCAGTAAGGAAGTCATGTGACGATACAGCTGCTGTTTCGCCTGTATCGGCAAACTGTGTTTATAAGGAAGCGCGTCGGTCAGCGGGATTCTTCCTGAATCTAAATATATATAAATAAAATCCTCTTTGCCTCAAAGACAAGTACATAAGCATCCTCACACAGTCGTGCCATTATGCTGAAATGCTGTTGTGGTCGTGTGTGTGCAAATAGGCAGTTGAGCCAACCCAAGAAAAAAAAGGAAGATGCTAAACAGCACGGTTTTTTACACTAAACATTACGTCGGTTGGACCTCACAGAACAGAGAGTACACTTTGCAGGAAGGAGTTTTCTTTTGACCCAAGCACTTCCAGCTTAAAACAGCACATTCACATGAAGCACACGTTACTCTGGGATTCTGCTAGCAAGAATTTCTTAATAAGCCTTTAATATCTGATTACTCGATTAATCGATGGAATAATTATAAGAATACTCGATTACTACAATAATCAATAGCTGCAGCTCTAATATATGTATGTATGTATGTGTCAATGTATGTATATATTCCCTGTGGTTTCCCTTTGCATAGTTGCATAGTTTAGCCATTATGGCACCATGACCAGCTTGTTCTATGTTGTTTTGCCTCGGGCGAGGTGTGATGATAGCAGTGTGAGATATACAGCAGCTCTCCTTTATGCGCTCCCGTCAGCAAATACTCAGGTGCACTGCAATCAGGAGGAAACAAATTAATGGACTGAATACTGGATTTGGTCTGACACTGAAAACAGGACTCCATTTGAAAGCTAACATAGCTCAACGAGGCAGGGGAGGGGATGGAGGTTTCTTTTCAGATCGCACATTGATGCTGTTTGAGGAAATATCACATAGAAATGTAATAATTTCAACAATATTTGATACTGTTATATGTTTTCTTTTGGTGGTTAAATTGCATTTTTAAGGTGTGGATTTTTAGGGCTGATAAGTCAGTGGGGCTGGGATTACAATTAACAACAATCTGCAGTGGAGAAATGAGGTAATTCTGAAACTGCATTGCTGGCTCACCACACCAAAATAGTTTATGTAAAAAATATAAATGATCAAATTCAACCAAAATCTTTTGTCACTATTAAATCTAAAACATCACTACTTGTATTAATCTAAAAACAGTGAGCATGTTTTTGAGTTTTTGAGTCTTGGTCCACCAAAACAAGACACTCCTGATGTCACCAGTCATGATATTAGGTGAATTACCTCTATCAAGTAGGTTATATTTTTGGTTGTGTTGCTTTGTCTGTCTTTCGATATGCAACATCACGGAAAAACTACTGAACCGAATAACAGATCTTTATTTTAGAGAGGTATAGGGTGGATTTTATTTATTTATTCATTTATTTTGGACAGGGTGGGATTTTGTCTGGGGAAAATAAAACTAAAAATGCTTATCACTTGTCAACTGTGGATGTTTTAACAAGGTAGTGTTGCTGTCTCACCACAAGAGGGCAACAGTGATCGGCCTATAGCATAGGTACAGCTGGATTATGCCTTGGGGGAGATGTGTGCTCCTTGAGTACTTTCTACTTACATATAAAACATCAATAATTAATGCATTAACCTAAAAAAACAGTACTGCTTGAAGTCAGTGTTGTTTTGGAGACGGTGACCAGCTAAACGTGGCTATTTGATGACTAAAACATGATGAGACGTGTGAATTGTTGTCGACAAGACGAGACTGGACAAAAATGTTATAGGGTATCAGGAATGCTACTGCATCCTATCCTTGTTTGGTCGAGCCCACCAACTGACATGCAACGCACATTATGCACAACACAGCTGTGGTCTGCTACAGAGGTCCACGGGCTTGTGTTTGTTCATTTATTTATGCAAATTTACCTGAATGCAAGCAGCTTGCACGAGATTGAGCAGACATTCTTGCTCGGGACAATTTGTTACTTTCAGCATTATGGCGTAACATAACGTCAGCCCTGTTAGCTCAGTAGGGAGAGGAAGAGTTTCCAAATCGTAGGGTCCCAGGCTTGAGCGCCGCGATGGCTGTGACAGTTTCAAGATCTTATCTTTAAATAAAAAAAAAAATCTCTCATCTGGTATGAATAAAGTAATATCTTATTTTTTATTCTCATCTTATTTAGTAATATGTACCCACCAATGTCAAAATCAAACCAACACCCTTGTTCACTAGTCACACACACAGACACACAATACAGTTTATTAATTCATTCATGGACCATGGTGGCATCAACAAAGGGGCTTTCTCCATCAATGGGAAAGTTGAGACTAGAGCTTTCAATCTGGTTATTAAGCAAACGGTTAAGGTTTGTTTTTGTTTGTTGTTTTATGAATTGCAACACGATACATCTTGTCAACCTTGACTCCAATTTCTAATACTTATTGACCTAAATTAATTTGTTAAAAGACTAATACTGTAATACTTTTTTTTTTCTCTAAAACTGACTAAAACCTTTTTGAGTTCTCATCGACTAAAACTGGACAAAAACTATCACATATAGAAGTGAATAAGATGTGACTAAAACTAATAAGCATTTTTGTCCAAAAGACTAAGACTAAAACTAAGATGGTTGCCAGTAACAACACTGCTTGAAGCAGTACTGCTTCAGTCATGTTACAGTTTTAGCCTCTCATGCTTACCAGTCTACTTCTTGTCTTGTCTTGTCTTGGCTTCCTGTCATTGTGAATGCAATATTTAGTGGACTGTTGGAGGAAGAAAACAACACATTTTAAGATGTCACTAACTATGACATTAAAGTAATTAGTAAGTGGATCTATTTTAACATACATTTACAGCATGACAGTACCAAATTACAGTCATTATCCTTATCAAAGCCACTGCAATTATCTGAACCGGAGTACCCAGAGAAAACCCACCATGCACAGGGAGAACATGCAAACTCCACACAGAAAGGTCCGAGATTCAAACCCAGAACCTTCTTGCTGCGAGGTGACAGTGATAGCCACTGCACCACCGTGCTGCCTCTTAACAACAATGAACAACAAACAACATGGCTACAACTCTGATGATTGATTACAGGAAGAGGAAATAAATCTAACTTCTGATGGTTGTTGCTGTTCTTTTGCAGAAAACTTTGCTTTCTTGACTTTCAGTGCCTCTTTTTTTTTACAGACCAAAATAGGAAATTATTAATTAAGGAAATAATCCACAGCCTAATCAAAAATTTAAATGAATATGAGTTGCACTTCTAATATACAAATGCATGTAATTATAAAATATTCTTATTGTTGAGACACTGGTATTCTTGAATTTAATGAAGTCTTTTCTTTTTGTGCCACACTTGCAGTCTTCCAGTATATGTTCAGTGACCAAGTGGATGGCTTTGAAGATATTATCATTGTAGGGTGAAAGGCAGCAGAGTGCTCTTTCTTTCCGTTTATGTGAGTAACAGCTTGGGTTCAACAGCCCATCCCAAGGCAGCCGTGAACCAAGCCCCGAGCAGTTCACTGGTTAATGCTCCCTGCAGCTGGGAGGGGACCACTGCAGCTGTCCCTCACTCATACTGCTCCCATTCTTCTCTGCAAGCCAAGCAGTCCCACATGGTAGCAGTGCTGGCTGAGATGAGATGCAGCCAGTCTGGGGGGGAAAGCACCGTGGAGAGTCATAAATAATAAAAACAAACAAGATATTCAAACAGAGGTCACATCTGGGGGAGCTAAATGTTACTGTGCTTTGATGAAAAAACAGCAGGGGCCTACTGGAGGGGGACACTTACCCAGCCAAAAAAAAATCTAAAGGTAGCATCTTATAAAATACTCTCAATTATGAGAGGGCTCCACACAAGGTTTCTCTCTGGTAAAAGGCAGTGTCTCCTCGCTGTCATCGCCTTAGTGTGTGCTAAAGGCGCACACCTTGTCATTACAGCTTGTTATTGGCTCTACATAAAGAAACCTGAATTAAATTAAAAGCCTGTGCATTAGGGGATATATTCTCTGATTCTCACATGTAACTGATTTTGAATTGATTTGATTTGTATGTGTTAAAATCATTTACAGAAATGCTCCAGTACATCAGCTGTGGTGTAATAACAGTTGTAAGTCAGTCCTGGTGGTAGCTGATGAACACTTTTTCCAGTCCTGCACTCACTGGTTTCCACTAAGATTCACATCAGTTTGCCCACAGCAGCGTTTTACATTGAAAATCTGCTCCACTGTTCTGCAGAGAAAAGTCCACACATGTAGCCCTGGTGGCACTTTTTTAATCTAAAGAAATGTTATTTTATTTTAATAAGACAGAAACTAAAAATATATGTCAAATTAATGCATTTACAAGTGAAAAGCAAACAAAAAGCTTTTGCCTGAGGCAGTGTGAGAAAATGCAGCAGTAGTTGTATTGTTTTTCTCAGCTTCAGATACAGACCAGATGTGCCTTCAGAACAGGATCAAATTTGTTGTTTACCAATCACTTTAGAGATGAAACGTCACTTTCATATTTATTATAATGTTCAGTTTATCATTGAAGCGTTAATAAGTGTCAGACATCTGCTTTTTAAAGCTTCTCAAACTTCAGTTTTCGTGTAATTTTTCAGGATTTTGGATCGTTTCTGGTTGATGGTCGAAACTTCACATTTGAAGAATTTACTTATTTTCTAACTTTTTATAGACAAAACATCCTTATTATTTAAAAAAAATGAGAAAAATGATGTGTTAAGTCAATCTTAAATCACACATTTTTGAAATCTTTTTGTCATATAAGGAAGTGAGTCACAATCTACACTGAAATGTATTTAAGTACTTGGATGAATACGGATCTGTTCACCGGGAGACATTTATTCATCTGCTTGATAAAGTTAAAAAAACAAAAATGTCCCAAAAACTACAGTTGCCGAGAGATCTCAGAGCACCTCAACCTAACACATGAGCAAGTAAAAAAAACAAACATCTGCAACACGAACAAATACAGAAATGCAAAGCAAACATCAATAGTTTGATGACATCAAAGATGTTTTCAGGGGACACACATACCGGTCCCCCTTTTCCAACAAAACAAGAACTGGTGCTAGCTCCATGCTGGTGCATAGAGCTGGTGGTTAGTTGGTTCAGATCCCATTTCTCCTATAAACCAATTTGCTTTTCCATTGACAAAGGGGCCAAGTTGAGGCCACGTCATTGCATCACCATAAAATGTCCTTTTTTGCCCAAGTTAAAACTTTTTCAACTTGCACAGACACAAATTTGTGTCTCTTCACATCACATGGCAGAAATTTGTCTAATCTCATCTTTGCATTCACTTATGCTGTAATTGCATTGCAAGAGAAATTCACTTTGCATTTGGCGTGAATGCAGCTTAATAATCAAACCATATTGCTTTAACATTTTTTCTGCTAGCACAAATCGTGACGTAATTATAATAATCCGAAATGTGCAAATGTGTTGCCAGCGACACATTCAGTTTGCAAGGGTTGAATTTATTCTGGTAGAGTTGATATTAAACTCTTCACTCCCACAAATTTTGAAATGTTGGCAAAAAAGTCCAACCTTTTGGAGTCTCCATTGAAGCGATATAATATGTTTTTAATACCTGCATTGGTTTTGCTTTGTGACAGTCAGCCTGTACCACTCCTGTGACTTCCTGAAACATCTCTTAAACAAGGTAATTCCTCTGAAAGCATCTGTCACAACATGGTATGATGTATCGAGGAAGCAAAGCTTTTCTTCCTCCTTAATGTTTCCCTGAAGATGACTCAATAATTCGCTGCAGCTTTGCAAACAATTAAAATGGAATGAGTCGGGACGATGCTCGGTGTTGCCCTCCCCTGTGATTCGGAGGATTTGACCATGTGTAAAATTTTCATGAGCTTGTTTCTTTTTTATGGGCCTGCTTGTTATGAGTCAGAATGGGATCCAATCGACTGGTGTTATCAAATCTGTGTTCAGGTTGACGTGATGGCCATATTAAAACTAGCATGGCAGAAAATTAAACAAACACAGAGGCCTCGGCTGGTTCGCCACAACCGCCATAAAAGCAGATGAGATGCTGATTTAAAACAAGTTTTATCACATCACTTGTATTAAATAGTTTTGAAGCCTCTATTGGACACAGTAGAAACTACCTCAACAACAGCTTGGCCAACAAACGGGTCATTGGATGCTCTAATTATAATGATACACAGCAGATGCCACTCGTACTGTACAGGCCGCTGCCCTTATAGAATAATCTGTAATGGGGTTAAACTGTGTTGTACCGTGCATGTTTGCCTCTTGCAGATGTACATCCAAACGACCACGCTGACCATCTCTGTGAGCCTGAGCGCGTCCGTGTCCCTCGGGTTGCTCTACATGCCCAAAGTCTACGTGGTGCTCTTCCACCCCGAGCAGAATGTGCCCAAGCGCACACGCAGCCTGAAGGCCGTGGTTACCGCTGCCACCATGTCCAACAAGTTCAACCCCAAGGCCGGGCTCAGACCCAACGGAGAGGCCAAGACCGAGCTGTGCGAAAGCCTCGAAACACAATGTAAGTGCATGAATGCTAATCAGGAAAAAAACATGTTTTTGTTATTTTCTTGCTCAGGAATGTTTTGTCCTTCAGTGTCTGTAAATCAAACAAATTGATGCGATGAGTCTCAAAAATAATTACTTATTACCAGATGTGTAGCATGTTATTTAACACTTCATTGAATCCAGTAAATGTGCCACCGGTACTCATTTGTTTGGGGGGAGGGGAGGGGAGGATGGATAAGGTTTGTGAGGAAACATTACAGGATTCTCAATTATATGTGTGGGTGGAGGAGAAGTCACAAACAAATGGATTACAGAGGATATTCTGCAGTTCGACAGTGAAACTACAACTCCACTTCTGGAAATGTGGCAGATATAGTTATTTTGTTGACTGTGATTATTGTTTCCCCTAATCTTCACAAACCTGACGTTATTTTTTCTACTTCACTGAATTCAGCAGCTACACATGAAATTTGTTATCTTCCACATACTGACAGCTCTACTGTTTTCTTTCTCAGTTTACACTAAACTCACGCTGAAGTCATTCAATAATTAGCTAATGAAATTTACAGTTTGGATAGTTTCTTACTTGTTTGAGACAAAAGTCTCTGAAGGCCACTGTTGGACTGTTAGTTGGCTAGTAGTGGATTTCTTAAGTCTCACTGGGTGCTGGACAACTGCTCCCACCCAAACAGTGGGAAAAAAACCCAAACCACTCTTTGTACAGACAAAACAAACAAAATATAACATCCTAATTAGTAAGCTTTCAGAGTGTGGTCAGACAGAGCATGCTATCTGTTTCCCCTTGCTTTCAGTTTTTATGCTAAGCTAAGCTAACTAACAGCTGTCTGTAGCCTTAGAATTGAATCATAGACTATAGAAATGGATGAAGCACCTGGTTTCTAAAGTGAGGCTAATGCAGAAGTGCAAAAAAGTGCAATACTCCCAGTCACTTGATGCTGGCTCCAAAAAACTCTGCGTGTAATTGATTTCAATTACAAATCATGAATTACTCAGTCAAAACATTTTTTTCTTCATTTAATTTTCATGTCTTTAGCTTAATTCTAATTATCAGGAATCTGTTGGTCCATCTGAAAAAATCATAATTCAGTAGATAAGTTCCCAATGAGGAAAATTAGGGGTGTGGTCAGTTACACATTAGGCAGTATCAGGTTCAAGGCTTACTGCTTACTCCTCCCTTCAAATCCAAATATGGTCACTTTTGGCTCCAACCAACACGGCGACGTTCAGATGCCAAACTGCTGGCTTCAAAATGTGACTCCACCAATCACGTTAGCTTCATTCATTTCTATATAGAGTCTAAAATGTTAAACTATTTACTTCAATGGATAATTAAGAAAACAGCAAATTAGCATTTAAAAACTGTTGAACAGAAAATTTATTGAATTTTTGCTTTGAAAATTACTAAAAAGAATAATTTCTGCCAATCAAAGCAATAGATTAGTAAAATCAAATGTGTCTGATAATAATTAAAGGCTAATATATCTCAGTATATGACATCAGTCAAAGTACATGACGTAATAAAACTTCAGTTGCCTTAGTCATGAAACCAGGGAGCCAAACATTTGTCACCTTTTCATTGTCTTACCTTGAGAGACGACTGATTGTTCAATCTTATATTTTCATATATTTCTTAATCTTAATTCTTATTTTTTTTATTTTTAGACTCCACTTGTGAAGCAGGATTCACTTAAGAAAAACACTTTATTTATTTCTTTCTTTATTTATGCAGCCTCTCAGTTTATCTGGTTACTGCCTGAAACAACATATTTTACCTCCTTTAATCACAAGCTGTACATACAAAGTTACATAATACAAACATATTTAACAATAATGTGCGTGTGTTAATAGGTTTATAAGTGGGAGATCCACTGAAATACCAACAGAGGTGGAAAACATCAGCTGACTCATGCAGATGACCATATATAGTCATCAGTGTTGAGCTGATGTCGGCTTGGCTCACAGAAATTACTTGTACACATGTTTACCAAATTGTTTGAAATTTTGGCCACGGTCAAACTAAATATCCAACATGGTAATGATCTGCGACAGAAAGTAAGGCAAAGCACAATAGGCTCTCTTTAATGTAAATGTCATTTTTGGACACAAGCCTCAATTTGAAGTGCGCTCCAGAAAGCTGATCAGTCTTTCCCAGTATTTATCAAAGCACTGTGGATAAATCATTAACTAAAACAATAACCAAGAGATCAAGAATAAAAAAACAGGTTTGCAGAGAGAATGTAAACACATGAATAATCACAAGGCATCTGACTCCTTTCTGAAGCAGCTGAATCTCTCAGTTTGTGCCTCCTCCTAATCTCAATAGTAATAAAAGTGCTTGGCACTACTGTATCAGTGACACACTCTGGATTTATACAAGTGAGGTAAATAATGACTTCAGCAATTGAGTCAGCAGAAATTACTCTTGTGACGTTCAAAACACTCTTCCTCTCGCCCGCCTGGGGCAGGAAAAGGTTTTAATCGGTCACGTCTGTCAGTGGAGATACATTCCCCCGTCTGGCCTGAACTTGGAGGGAATCAAGCCTTTTGTCACACATTTTCAAGCTGCATTTTCCTCCTCACTGTTAATACCAGCCGTGGTGAGAAATGTTTCCTTTCATAGAAGAATAAAAAAGCTGACATTGTATTTACGGTTAACACAAAAACAAAAATCAATATAAAACGTATGACAGTGCACGGCAGGAACAATGGCACAATGCTGTGAGGCCCATCAGTGCAGCTGCATGTAAACACACAGAGCTGCATTAATTCTCTCCTATGCTTTACGTTTGTGTGGAGGGTTAATCGTGCTTTTTGTTACAATAAGTGGCAAGAAGGCAAAGACGCAGAATTGATAGCCAGCAGCAATTTATCCTGATGGGGTTACCGTTTACAGGGGGGCTGTACAGTGCATGGCCATCTGAATAAGCACCATTTGTCATTGTCATGGCTGGTGTGGATATATGGCTTGATGAAATTGAAAAATTCCTGTCCGGGCCAGCTCCCACAACCGCCGAGATCTGGTGGCGATATGTCAGGATTTATCTGCTCCACCTCAGCGAATCAGCTAACACGGTCTGGGGAGACAACTGGAAGGTTGAGTCCTGATAGCTGCAGGAAAAAGGAGCTGCTGGTGGTCGCTGTAGGCAACACTGAGGGCGTCAATACGACCAGAGAGCTGTGGATTTTTCAGGAATTTATCAGCATTAATGCCACAGTGCTGCATGACAACTAGTCGGCGACTGAACATTCATTTTCAGCCGTTTTGCGACAGCGCATCTTACGTGGAGAAAAACACAGACAAGCTCAAATCTTTCTCTTCTCGTACGCTACAATGGTTCACCTTGACTCCATTTGATTCTCAGTCTCCTCTCTCATTCTTCTCTTTCAGCTTTCTCCACAAAGCAAACCTACATCAGCTACAGCAACCATGCAATCTAAGGGACAAAGGTTCTTATCGCAATTCAGGATTTCCACCCTGACGGAGAAGAGAGAGAAAAAAAAAAAACATGCCGTGGAATTTCACACAGCAGGCAAAAAATAAATAAAATAAATAAGTGCGGGTGGAGATCACAGAAGCATTGCCCAAAGAT
This sequence comes from Pseudochromis fuscus, assembly GCA_900323345.1. Lineage (NCBI taxonomy): Eukaryota > Metazoa > Chordata > Actinopteri > Pseudochromidae > Pseudochromis > Pseudochromis fuscus. The sequence continues at coordinate 11,240 of OOFC01038834.1, forward strand.
GTGACACGTCGAGGAAGAGACCACAAAGAGGTGCAGCGGTGGACAATGCAGCGGACCAGAGCAGATAACTTAAGGTTCCATCTTCTGTCTGCCTCACAAGACACACACACACACACACACACACACACACACACACACACAAAAGAAGAATGAAAAATATTTGCATGGCTGGGGCCTGGAGACTGAAGGGTGGAACTTTCCTTTTGAGTGTTTACATTTCAGCTATGCCCTCTTTCAAAGACTCCTCTGTCATCTTGAGCAGCGCTGACTGAAACCGAACTACAAATCAAGAAATTGTTCAGGTGTTCTTAATGTTGTCTGCCAGTTTTTGCGAACTATAATTAATCTTGAAATCCTCAAGGCATCACAAGGGATTAATCAACACCAAAAAGGCATGAAAACATGGTCCGTGGATTTTTACGAGGGGGCTTGTGTTTGTTTTTATTTCTAAATGTATTCTGGTCTCATGAGTCAGACGACTGAAGAACGGTGAAATCATCTCAACAATGCAACAGATCTGTACCAGACTCCACATATTTTTATTTCCTCTCCCAGGTTGCCGCTGAGTTCACAAGATTGACTTATGAGATGGTCTCTGCCAACTTTGAGCATGCCAGTTTCAACATCCTGTGTTGTGTTGTTCAAAAAAATATATATTAAGAAAAAGAAAAAATACTATCTTTGGAATGCGTTTAAACTCTGTTGCAGCGTTGTTAACAATTGTTTGGGCTCGAGCCTATTGTACGTTTTAAAAACTGTTCTCAAATGGTGAAGGTCTAGTGAGTGATTGTTTATCTGTGCTTAAGTGAGGCCATGATTTGTATTACCAGCTAGCCCAAGGCTGCCACTGCCCTCCGCATACCTGTATGTGCTTTGAAACAGTGGCTCGTGGTTAAAGTGAGCAGCGTTTTAACCAAGAGGTTTCACTGTGAGCTGTCGTCCAGGATGACCCTCCCATCACTGCCACCAGCTATTTTCCTGGTCACACGTACGTAGTGCAAAGGATGAAGCTTTAGCTGTACAGATCCATTAGTGGGGGGAATTAAGATGAAGTATGCCCTTGAGAGGATCATGCAATATGCCCTGAAGGTGATATCCATAATGGACCAGCTATTGAGAAAATTCATTACTGTACATGTCCTCCTTAGGCACTCTGGTGATAAGGAGGGTGTGGGAGAAAAGTTGTAAGGCTTTTCAACAAATGAAAATCTAATTGCAAAACTATACAATATCTCTATCAATCACCCTGAGCTCGCTGAACAGATTAATAGTTGGCTTTCCTGCAGTATAAAAGCCCTCTCTAATGTCTCGAGGAAAACATTGTGGGGTCATTTGTGTTGTGAATTCAATGCTGCTTTTCATGCCTCCCTCTGTATTACTTTCAACACCATTTGTGTTGCAGAATAAAATGTGAGTGCTGACCAAATTAAATGGCAAGTTAATGTATGTTATTAAATAGATTGATGATGTCTGCTTTATGTCCTGACATATCCTAAAATTGGGGAAAATGTACAAAAAGATACAGTGCCTGGCTATCTGACTATGTATTTGTAAAACCTCATGAAAACTAATGAAGTGTGTGAAGCATGTTTCGTTTTTTTTTATACAAAAATTTTATTTCTATTAAAAATGTTTTCAAACTTCAACGGCCCTTTTCAGGTTTGTACATTAATTCGGTCTTAGAGACAGGAATATCTCCTAACAGCTTATTACACACGTCTCCTACTGTACATTGAATAAATAAAAACAGAAGCAAACTTACTTTATCTCAAGCTAAATGATTGGCAGTGCCTCTGTGTGAGTGTGTGTTTTAGTCCCGCTGTGAAGAAACAATACAGATTAACAAGTTTGTCCGCCCTGAAGGAGGAAAAAAAGACAATGGCTGCCATACCCTGAATAATATGTTGCCACAATTGCTTTGATAATAGCACTGGAAGGACAGAGGGTTGGTGTAAGGAAACATGAAATTATTTCAAATGAATGGTTAGCCCGTACTTGAATCCAAGACAGTTACCAGCAGCGAGCTCTCTGCATCTATCATCTCCTCCACGCCTCCCTGGTACCAACAGGGCACCATACAAAAGGCTTGAAAATAACAGTTGTTGCATAGGAAGGGTGCTAAATGCATGCCCGAGTGCCAGATTACTGCAATATGCACGGCTGAGTATACATCATCTTCCGACGACACAAAAAGATTTAAAATGAAATTATGTATTCTTCCTCAGGTCTGACTTCCTGTCAAAAGATATTTGCTGACAATTTATTTTCACAATACTTTTCAGTCCACCTTGACTTGACACAGGGGAAATCATTAAAACAAAAATAGAAAAAAAAAAATCATCTTTTTTGGCTGGATACTGCATCTATGAATGGGAGCAGGCTGCCAACTCATCCTGGAAAGCCTGGAAATGTTTAGGCTTGTTTCCAAGTACTGGAAACTTTAACTGCAGTGAACAGAAGAAAACACAAAACAGGTAAGTACTTCATGTGAGCCAGACTATACTTTTGCATTTTTTCATGTGACAAATGATGCATGTTTTTTTATGGCATACTGTACTGAGATATTTTTTCATGACAGAATTTTTAACGACATATTAAAATAGGATGTTTTTTTTTTATGACAGGTTATGCTATGATATGTTTGTTTTGGTAAAAACAAAACACGCCAGTACATACTGTATATAAGTGATGGTTAGATTCACCAGGCTTGGCAGTAATTGTACATGGGTGTGTCTGATGAATTTGAACCAAATGCTGCATCAGTTTTGTTATTTGGTAGACTGGTAACTAAGGGGGCAACTTCTTTTTCACACAGGCCGAGATGGAGCTGCACAATACATGAAATCAACATTTAAAAACAGCATTTTGTGTTTTCTTGGATTATCTTTGTCTTATTTTAAATATAGGATGATGATCAGAAACATTTAATTAAAAAACACAAATAGAAGATATCTGGAGAGGGGCTTTACTTTTTCACAGTATTGTAAAGTTTTATGTATTTTTCCACAACATGATATGATGTTTTTCTTTGAAACATACTGTACTCTGGTAGTACTTTGTTCATTTCTATGTATGTCTTTAGATCCTACTATTATATGACTTTTTATGACATACATTATGATGGCATTTTTTCTTATGACCTGCGGTTCTATGAAATGTTTTTGTTCCACATACTCTGCTAAGATGTTTTTCATACTACATACTATGTGTTTCTTTATGACGTACTATTGAGTACGATGTTTTTTAAATGACATACTACACTATGAAATTTTTTAATGTTGTTGACCCTTTTTCAGAGATTCTGTATTTTATTATTTTCACCCTCAGGCCTTAAAATGTGTTGCAGGACTGTCTGTTTTCCTTGTGGCTGAAGATTTTTTTTTATGACTCTGGCTTTGTGTCTGGACTCTGTCGCACGGTACAATGACTTCGGGTGCAGTCAGATGCCTCCCTGATGGTATTGTGTGATGGATGGGAATCTGAACATCTACAGTCCTGTAAAGTTTTGCATAGTGCAATATATTTTAAAGGCAACTTCCACATACAGGAACTTGTTAGTTTAGGTCTCAATTTCCATTGGTCGTGCCATCCTCATGTTGCAAAAAATGTCCTGGGAAGTAGTTTCTTGAAAAGCGTGAGGACCATGGGGAGACACTATAGGACACTAGCTAAATAAATCTGTAAAACAACAAATTATTAATAAATAACACTTGGCCAAGGTCAACAAAAGCTGCAAATAACTCCACAAATTCACGAGTTTGTGGAGTGGTGTGTGGGTGCTTCTCTGGAAGACATCCAGGAACAACATCACAGGACGTGTAGAGGAGGCTTCAACATCTCTTATGTGCAGCTTTTGGAAGTGTAAAAGTTTAACTATATACTGCCCCGAAAATACTCTGAAACTGGAGACATTTTAATTAACTACAACCACAATGTAGGTATAAAAGAGACAATAATTATTTAGAGGCTACATGTTGATTTAAATAACAAGACAATAACACCAGCAATCACCACTACCTGCATCTTCTTCTTCACAGTGAAACTTCAAAAGAGCTGAAAGAAGAGTGTGCACAGCCAATAGGAAGTGATCATACTGAATCAGCAACATTGTACATGCCGTTTTAGCCTCATTAACACTGCTTGTGATAAAAAGCTAAACTCAGACCATCAATATGGTGAGTACTGCATACACATACAGGACATAAAAATTTACTGTAAATTTAACACACAAACACATGTTGTCAGAGTGGAGTCGGTTTTTGTTTGCGTCCCAACCCAAAACCCAGTCTTACACCTTTTTAAATAAGCTGTTCCACTTTCTGGCAGCTGCTGGTGCTCATATGCTATTAAATGTAACAGCAGGCCAACGAAGACCACCGTAAGGAAATCCAAATGTAAACAAAAGACCAGTTTGTAGTGGATGACACAGTTAGGTGATGGCAGTGTGTGCACAGTGCTGGCAGAGAAACAGCAGAAACAGGAGGAGGGAGGTGTAATAAGCAGCAGCATCAGTTCTAGTGATTCACAATAAAAAGAGTTAACACTAACCCAGCCACACAGCTCATGCTCTATGTCCTTGCTGCTGACTCAGCAGTTTGTCGCTCTGTAGTATATAAAAATCATTAAAAAATATTTTGGTATTTCACCTCCTGGACATGAGAACAAAGTAGAAAATTGCGTGCAGTTACAGAGTTTTCCTCTGTTAGAAACTAACCAATGTAATTTTGACTGTTTAGTTAGATCCTGGCAGAAAGTAGAAACTTTACCCTGGGGTTAAAGGTTAACTTAATAATGTAAGACAAACTGCTGGCAAACCTTATACACATCTATATACTGTCCAATTCATATACATAGACTGTATATAGAATGGACAAAGCTCACATGATGCTGGTTTGAGGACTGTGACATTTTGGCATTTGAATTTTGCCATGTTGGTTGTCTGAAGCCAGAAGTGACCATATATGGACATGAAGGGAGGGTCTCACCCTTGAACCTGAGGCCATGTGCATGAGGCTTGAGGTCAGGTCTACAGTTTAGTTAAGCTATAATCTAAATGGTCTAAAGAAGATTGGACAATTCCATGAATTTGAATTGAGGTTGCAAACAGGAAGTAGAATTGCAAATCAAATTCAAATTGGAGGAAGTAGAATAGAAATTCCATTCAATTCTGGTGAAATTCTGAAATTTTGGTGTATTCCAGAATCAGGCTTTACAGTATATTCTATATGTGACTGTTTTACATATTTCATACAAATATTATTGCTATGAACTTCATGTGCACATTATGTTTTAATTAGGACGGCAGTGGCTCAGTGGTAGAGCGGCCGTCTACCAACCGAAGGGTCGGTGGTTCAATTCCCGCTCTTCCCAGTCATTGTCGGTGTGTCCTTGGGCAAGACACTTTACCCACCTTGCCCTGCATGAATGTTGGATGAATGGGTTGGTGGCGGTCGGAGGGGCCATAGGCGCAAACTGGCAACCACGCCTCCATCAGTCTGCCCCAGGGCAGCTGTGGCTAGCTTAGCTTACCGCCACTGGTATGAATGGGTGTGAATGAATGATGGTCTCTGTGTGAGCGCTTTGAGTCTGGTCTTCCAGAGAAAAGTGCCATATAAATCCAAACCATTATTATTATTATTATTATTATTATTATTATTAATTACAGCAAATGTTTTTCATCAACAATTGAGAATAAAAGCATCATCTATAAAACAGATCATATAATTTGATAGATTATAATGGAAAATGATGGAAAAATACTTCATTTTTGAGAATGCTTTACTTTATCCAAGTATTCAAAATGGTTCCCAAGCCATTTCAGGACATTTGTTTGAAAGCCTCTCTGTTGAGTGTTGTTATCATAATTCAAAAACTAAGGCACTAAAACTGTCTCATTTCTTAGTGACACTCATTAGTGTAAAGTATTTTTAGTATTTAAGCCAAAACCTTTGTTCAACATGACAAATTCTTCCTGTTACTGAGCTATAAGGTATTTCTCTGAATTGCAATAAATTTAATTCCACTTCCTGTAATTCCAATTCAACATCCTGTGAGTTGGAGCCAATTATTTTCAAATTCTTCAAATGAATTGAACTGAAATTTGAAAGTTGGTATTTTGCACAAGCCTGGTGAACATACACAAAAAAATCTATACAGAATTCAAAAACCCAGTTCGGAGTTTATCACTGCGTACAGTACAGGCCAAAAGTTTGGACACACCTTCTCATTCAATCCGTTGTCTTTATTTTCATGACTATCTACATTGTAGAGTAAAGTAAAGTAATGATGGCCACTCGTTTTTCTTTAGTTTGCTGATTGGTTCTTGCCATAATATGTATTTTAACAGTTGTCCAATAGGGTTTAACCTGACTTCTGCACAACACAACTGATGGTCCCAACCCCATTGATAAAGCAAGTAATTCCACTAATTAACCCTGATAAGTCACAGCTGTGAAGTGGAAACCATTTCAGGTGACGACCACTTGAAGTTCATGGAGAAAATGCAAAGAGTTTGCAAAGTAGTAATCAGACCAAACGGTGGCTATTTTGAAGAAACTAGAATATAAAACATGTTTTCAGTTTTCATTTCACCTTTTTTAGTTCAGTACATAACTCCACGTGTGTTCATTCATAGTTTTGATGCCTTCAGTGAGAATCTACAATGTAAATAGTCATTAAAATAAAGAAAACACATTGAATGAGAAGGTGTGTCCAAACTTTTGGCCTGTAGTGTACGTCAGAGGAGCTAGTAACACTTCCTCAGTCAAAGCACATAAACGTCTGCCGATGCCTTTGCTGGTCTCACCATTTTCAACACATGAAATTGTGTTGCATGAGATAAATCACTTCTACATATCAATTTGAGTATCCAGCGTGCGTGTACACCATTGTTGTTGTAACATGACAGGTTAAGCAACCGAAACTATTACATAACATATTTTGCATACAGCGCTAGCTAGCTTTCCAGACTGAGTGCTGTAGACCGCAGAATTTTAGCAGAGAGCGCTAGCACCAGATCATGGCCATAACCAACGTGTTGAAAGTGGAAAACTTAAAACTATCTACTTCTTATCACATCATTTTACACTGGCTGCAGTTCAAGACCTCCTAAAGTCTGGATTTTGAAGCTGGCTGAGTACCGGCTGTCAGGATGTGGAATATTTATGACACAGCAAACTACATTGTTTAACTCTGCTGTGTAGCCACTAGCCACTATTTCCCTATGCGTGGCTAGCCATGCTAACGGAGCCTGCTAGCTGTGGGATTTGTGAGTCTGCGGGTGTGTTGTGATGGAAACTAAACTACATAGTTTTCTCTACTTAAGGAAAGGCACAAACCTAAGTGGCTACATTGGACATAGATGCTTATTATAGACCAGTCGCTGGTTAGCTATGGCAGTAAATGATTATTTCTGAATTTCTTTGCAACTAGATCTCAAAGTGCATCTTCACCCAGCTCCTCCCCTCTCTTGTATTGACTGGTTTCCACAGGCACACTTCTTCATAATTTGCTGCCATGGTCCTGGGAATGCACAATGTTTATGTGCCTTGACCTTTGACATTATAGAAACCCCCACGGCGCTTAAACTCTGAACTGGCTTGTTCTTGCAAAAATCAGAGGTTTTTTTTTTTTTTTTTTTTTTTTTTTAATAAAAAAAAAAAAAAAAAACTTAAAAAAAAAAAAAATCTCAAAA